>JAQGCP010001066.1:0-13532 GCA_034699885.1 Acrobeloides thornei | reverse complement strand
TGGGCTGTCCTTAAATTATGTTTGCCAAGAGGGGGGGGGGTCTCTGAAAATCTAACGCTCCATTAAAATTTTAAGATTTTTCTAAGGAAAAAAGCTAACGGAGGGGGGGGGGAGGGTCCAAAATCTAACTTTTGGCAAACGTAATTTAAGGACAGCCCCTATATAAAAATTATCCGTGTGGAGAAATTGTCCACTTGGAGGAATTGTCCTAGTACTGTCGAAATTGACTTTTCACTTTTTGATCGATAAAGTGCAACAGTCTTTGCATTTTTAAGCGCAATTTTATACTTTTAATTTTGTGCAATAGGCTCCTGGAGCTCCTTCTCTCCCCTTTGCCCATGTATGAACTCCTTTTTTTGCATTTATAAGAATCAAAAATGTTTTAAAGCAAAATTTTTAGGCAATAATTGCATCAAAATTTCATTGCATATTATAAATGTTTCAATGGTTATCTTTTCGCCGTCGATTTCGAACTTATACGACTCTACCAGACAAAGTCTTATTTTTTATTCTGCATTTCGATCTAATAATTCATTTAGGAGGAAACAATGTCATGGGGCGAAGCCTTGTATGGATTTATTGAAAAGAGAAGTTTTCCTCATCGTTGGCATAATCGATTTTCAGTTCTAAATCGCTCTGGATTTTTCATCATTTACAAGTAATCTTTTTAAAATGGCGGAACAAGAATTTGTGAGAAATTGAGATGGTAGGGTGATCTCAAAAAATTTTTGAGTGGTAACGTTTTTGGCTGACGCGTTTTGCCACGTCAAAAGATTTTTTTGAATGAAATCTTTACTCTGAAGCAGTGATGTGCAGTACCGAAACCGTAGATCAGGTCCAGGAACCGTTTCCTAATAGTTCGCCTGTGGATCGGACTTTTTTCTTTATTTAAAGGATTTCACTAAAATTTGGGGGAGGGACCTGTTATCCAGGATCGGTTATTGAATATTTAGAACAAAACATACTGGACGTGTGTACGATTTGAAGCAAACTAAGAAATTTTGTTTTCGTCATTCTATCAAAGCAACATTTTTCAAGTTAGAATTTGAAGATGGCGAGACAATTAGGCTAAGACTTCGCGATGAAACTGCTTTGTTGTGGGCTGAGAAATTTATCAGGTATATTTATCGTTTCCAGCTACATGCATTGAAAAATATTTTTGTATATTTCTAATGTTAGATTTTATAGAATTTTACTAAAGGATTCTACCAATCGAAGTGATTATCGAGCAATGAATGTATCGCCAATTTCTTATCGCCGAATTGCTGTTAAAAGAAAACAAAGTTCGATCTCGAGCTCAAATCTTTCGAGCGATTCATTAACCGAATCAAGCTTTATTACGGCTGCGGATACATCACATGGCTGTAATGAATCAACATTACATAATGTAGGTGTATTAGTACATCGATAAGACGCCACTCCTGGGGACGTGCCCCCCACATGCATACATGGGCAGTATCCCAAATGGAATTTTCAAAAAAATCACAGCCCCCATTTGGTCCCCCTCCCGATGGACTCGAAAAGTTGGCGACCAAAAAAAAGATTGACAACTTTATAAAAAATTCTTTTTTCCAAAAATAAATATGCTGCTCCAAGCAACCTACTTTTCGACTATTAAGTCGCAATTTATCGACCTTCCGATCCCCATTCTACGGTTATATGTTTTTGAATTAGCCTGATTTCGTGTATATAGGTGTTTTCGATTTCGAGGAACACATCTTTGCTCTTTTGATTATTTTTTTATTTATTCACATTTTTTTCGTTGATGAGATAAACGGTTGTCCTCGACCTTTTGTCGACCTGTTTCCGAACTTTGGACGTTTGTCCCCGAACTTTTGCCCACTGATGCATAGGTTTTTTCAGGGACCGACCTAGAGTGGCGTCTTATCGAGGTTTGACTGTATTATATTTTTATGCAATTACGAATTTAGTCGGTATTAAATGCAAATGAGGATGAAATCATTGCGTCTAATCTGGAGTTTTCTGGCGCTTATATTGGTACAACCGAAAATGCTTCCTTAAAGTCTTACAACGAATGGAAATCCGTATTACATGCATCAAATTGTTCTATAAACCGAAAGGTTCAAGTTTTTTATTTGTTGTCTTTTATTGGAACCTTTTTAGCCATCGAATGCCGAATCTTTTACGAAGTCAATTGCCACAAGTAGTGTTATAGGAACAGATTCTGAAGGCAGTCGAACGATTCAAGGACCTCATTTCGATAGCGACGATTTTTTACGATTATCGTCGGAGGATAATTTGAGTGTAAGTTTTTCAGGCACGTATTCGGATGAGGAAGTTAGGAGGATAGGACTTGTTGATCGATAAAACTTAGGAATTTCAAAAATTTTATTTAAGCACTCTCCAAAGTCCCCCAATGGCGTGTAATTACACGAAATAAAGTTTTAAAATTCCCCCTTTTACCGGTCAGCAATTTCTATTTCTATAATAAACAATTTCTGGAAAATTTTTGGACCGACCGGGGCTCGAACCCTGACCTCCTGGCTAACGTCTAAGTGCACTCTTGTGCTACCTACAACTGATAAGCCGTTACAAATTCCCAGTTTTCTCAATCGGATTTCAAAAAAAGTGATTCCCTGACGGAGCCCCGGCCCAGCCTCTAGTATATTTCATAAGCTTTCTTAGAAAGATTAGTAAATTTTCTACATGTTGCATCTTCAAAATTATACACTTGCGATATTTCAGCGATCTTTTAACGCATTTTTATAGGCCTTGACTGACTTAGATCAAGCTCAATCCAATTCAAATCTACTTTATATGGAAGAACTACGCGCCAAGCTTAATGCCATTCGAGAAGGCAAATATCTGAAACGAAGAACCACTATTTATCAGTACTAGAGTTAGGAAGCCGATAGAAAATCGATCGGTTTTGATTTCGACTTTTTTCGGTTTTGGTTTTGACTTTCTAACTCTAATTTGTGCTATGTATAATTTCATTTTCAGCGTCTTAATTTTCTTCGGCACTTGGAGTAGGGGGAAAACATTTAAATAATTTCAAAATTACAGGGTGTTAAAAAAACCACCATTTGAGCATTTTTTAGCGAAAATTTGGTCTGATAAAAATTTTTTAATTCCTAAAAATCACCTTGGGGATCGAACTGGCGGGCCCAATGTTGCTTAACTTGCCAGATCGGACGGAATCGATCACTATCGGGATATTAATTTTAAATTGTGGGTTGAAACAGACTTTACTGTTGATTGATGATAAGGAATTTTGCGTATAAGGAAGCATGTAAATTTCATTTCAAAAAGTACGAGTACTCAAATTTTGGGAGAATACTTTTTTTATTATAAGGGGTCAAACTTATTTTTTACCATTTTGAAGAATTTGAAAATCTTTTTATAACACTTCCGTAACTCTCTTTGTTAGAGAGATTTATTACATTGATTTTACTCCAAATTCCGATTTATCGATGTTTTAGGAACTTAGTTGTTTTAGGAATTTAGTTGTAGATAGTAAGTTTAGTAAGGTCTTTCATTGTTTAAATGAATACTATCTTAGTTTGTGTTTTTTAATTACTATCTGAATAAAGTGCTTTTTTATACATTCAATGTGTATTTTTAATCGTTACTATTGAACAAAACGAAAATATTTTGGCGTTTTGTAATAGAATATTCGAAGTGTTTTATGCATTGAGCGAAATTAGTTTGTGAAATCAGTTTTGATGGAAAAGAAATGGATTGAATATAAAGAGCCGCTTTTAAAAGCTTACTTTGGCCCAGGACGTATTGCTGCTATTGATTCGGCTTTCTACAAGGATTTTCTTATTTTCTTGAAGAAATATCAGCTTAGATTGCAAAGGTATTTTTTCAAAAAGTATATTTGTGGAGCACACGTGTACAAACAGCCCTCTAAAATTTCGACCTAGCGCGCGAAAAAATTCCCTTAGATGCTCCAAGGTTAGTTTTTTCAATTTTTTCAAAAATCTAGCCAAATTACCTTGGGAAGCCAAGCCTCTTGTGTGAACCTCTCATGATATTCGGGTTCACGGAGAGGGTAAAAATTCAAAGAAATGGCTCTAGCCAAAACTTTGTTCGACCGTTTTTCCCAGTTTGCCCTAATACACCGTATTCCTACGACTGCCCCCCCCCATCAGGAATTGTTGGAAGGGAATTGAGGGTCTCTTTAATCCTGATATTGTAAAACTTAATTTTGGGATAACCCTTAAGTAAAATTTGGCGAATACATTATAAGCCTTATCATAAATTTTTTAGCACTAAATTAGAAACGAACATAGAATTCTTGCCTAGCAATATTAAATACAATGACATTGGTGTTCCTGCAGGTCCATTTATTAGAAGTTTATCAACAAGAATTGGCATTTCACCAACTGTTGTAGATAAATTTCAATTACGTAATGTATGCTTTACAAATGCAGTCAAACCTCGATATAAGTGCCCCTAGGGAGGGGCACTTATATCGAAATGAAGGGGGAGGGTGCGTTTATTAAAAACGCGAGTTCTGATAGATTCGGACTTCCGTGCACAAAATGAGATCTCGACATATTCTAGTAAAACAAATCACACTGATCGAGAAAACGATGTGAAATTGAAAAATTTGAACATTGAGTGGTAATTGTATTCTTGGAGATATGACCGTTTTAAGAATTGGGCACAAAATCGAAAAAGTTCACCAGCTTTTTTTACCACTTAATGTTCGAATTTTTCAATTTCACATCGTTTTTTGTGATCAGCATGACTTGCTTTACTAGGATCTGTCGAGATCTTATTTTGTGCCACATAGTGCCAAAAAAGTGCCATTCTCTCAGAACTTGCGTTTTAAACAATAACAAAAAAGCAAGATGATAACTAACAATTATTTTAAAAGAACTTATAATTCATCATCCATCAAAAACATATTCTTCTTGTATCGGTTCCAATTTCTAGAAAAATCGTTAATTGGCAATTTTCTTAAAGTTATCAATTTATAACTGATTTTTTTAGGTCCCAACTGAAGCAAGCCAACAATTCGAGTTTATAATCTCTCTCTTTCTAAGCTTCATAAACAAGCAAAAGTTTAAGAAATTGAAAGATCTTCGAAAAGGCCAGCATTCATTGCCAATTTGTTCATCACGTGAAGATATTTTAAATGTGTTAAGAGAGGTAACTTATTGTCTTTTTAGTTTAAATGGTGTTGTTTTTTCAGAATCAAGTGGTTATTATTGCTGGTGATACTGGATGTGGTAAGAGTACTCAGGTAGTTTTTTAATTTTATAGGTTTTATGATGGCTAAGTCACTACATTATATGAGTAATTTTATGCGAAGAACTTATTTTCTGCACTAGTGAATAGTTTTTACCTTTTGAAAATGTGTTTATGAGTCTAACAAAAATAGCCACCAGGACCCCAAAAAATGGATCTTGCTCACCTCGTAAAAAGTCTTGGCCCGTTATCTGCCAGCATATATAATATATCATTTGTACCGGTCTTAGGTTTTATTTTATCCCGTTTTATTAATATTTTAAACAAGTATATTCAAATATAATATAATACTCAAGTATATTCAAGTTTGAAAATTTTTTGGTGTTGAAAAAATTCTTCAATAATCCTCTACGACATTGATTAGAATGCCGAGATAGTATTTACAGTCTCAACTTTAGAATTATTTTTTTCAGGCATAATTTTGCTTAATGTTGACAAAGGTGATGTAAAAATAGATGGTGGTTTCCAGACTGAATCTGTTGTTAAACACTCCGGATTTAATTCCATCTTCTCACTCATTCGAGTTTGACTTTTTCTTTTCAATGTCTTTTGGAACATATTCTCCTCGTTCTTAGAAGATTTTCGTTCGTGCTAGAATTATTATTTAAATTTTTGGAGCTAGTTCACTTGTTGGGAGGCACTTATCATGGTCAAAAAGTCGAAATTTTTTCTCTTTTAAAATCGGTCGAAAACATGGTATTTTTAAGCGAGAAACACATTGTTGATATCATTTTTGCATGAAAATCAATAAATTCTGAAAAACTTCATTTTTTAACTTTTTGATATCAAATAGCCATTTTCTTCAAGCCCACCATTTTGCGTTACCTACGGTCCTTCAGTGAGGTAATGCTCCGGGGCATGGACTATTACACCCCTGTGGTCCTAAAGAGGGTCATTGGGATAAGAGAGGACCGTTGGGGGTGTTTTAGACTTATTTTAAAAGAGAAAAAAATTTTGACCATGATAAGTGCTGCCCAACAAGTAAACTAGCTCCAAACTTCTTTTCTTAAAATTTACTTTTGGTGAACCATTTCCTTCTATTCTTCGAGATTTTGTATCAGACTTTCTTGTTGTACTTGGGCTTAAAATCTCTTCTTCTGATATTCTATCCAAACAAATATAATCACTAAATATTACTAATACTTTTTTATATTAATCGTTGTTATAGCTAATCTTTTGAAAAGTTTTTTGAGAGGTACCCCACAAAAGTGGTGTCGATCGTCTTCTCTTATTGCCCCTTACAACGTTTGTTTTAATGTTCCCGGTTTAAATCAAGCATTCCCGAGATTTTCCGACAAACACACACCCTTTACACGTTTAAAGTAGTCGGATTTATCTTTTCCCTCTATATTAAACCTACTCTTGTGCTATTCCGTGCGAAGTTTCAGCACTTTGCCCACTTTTCAATTCGTCAATAGTTTTTTTAAATTCATTTCTTAACTCGTTTGTTTCATCTCTTCCATATTTATTATCATTCTGTAAATTAGCTAACTTATTCGATTTTTGACATTCATTTAAATTGTCCACTGCATGTAAGGCCGCTTCTAAATCCTTCGTAATCCTTATAGCGCTTAAGCTTAAATATTCTTCAGCTGATACGGCAGAAGATTTAAGATTTTCGGGTCCACTTGATATGGGAAATACCGTTTGCATTCGAAGACTTTTTGTACTCTTGCGCTTATTTATGCCAACGATTATTAAGGTTATTACAGCAAACAAGATGGTTGCTCCCAACAGCATAAACATAAGCCTAAACTTATAAGGGAATGAATAGTTCATGGATATTAAAAAAGTTTGTGGATAGCCAAAAAATGTAGAGACACTCAAAAAAATTTTGAGAAAAATCTTTTTTCTTCGAAACATATATGTTAGAAGTCCCTGAAAAATGATTTGTTCACGATCTTTTTTAGGTGTCATGTGTTTTTCTTTATGTATTATCAAAAAATTACCATGGCGTTGCTTCTTCTGCTTTGTTAATAGCATTAGGTTTTCCGTAAATGTCACTTGTTAGCGATTCATTTGAAATGGTGTTGTTACTTATTTCCAAGATCTCAGTATCGAAGATTGTTGTATTATTATTAGCTATCTCATTAGTTGTTGAAGTAATATCCTCAAATATAATTAGTGTTAAAATTGGCACCACCACACTCCCTATGTCCACTATTGCGGACGCTACACTTGTGTACCAATTTTGGATTTTTTTAAAAGATAGCATAAATTTTGTATATTGATTTTTTATACTTGTATATACAAAGGAGTTTTTTATTCACACCAAAATAGCTCTAGATCTTTATTATTGAGGATTTTATACATCAGTAAGACAACCATGTGCTCTTCGGTCCGCATGTGTTAGTCTCCAAGTTTTAGTCCGTAAGATTTGCATCTGCAATAGTGGGTCTGATGGGTTTGAAGAAAAGAAATGTTAGTCCGCAAGTGTCAGCTCGCAAATGTAGGTCCTCATGTTAGTCTACAAATGTTAGTCCACAAATGTAGCATGTGTTAGTCCACTCGCAAGTGTTAGTCCGCATGATTTTTTTTTTCAATAATGGGTCCGAAAGCGTGGTGGCGCCTTAAAATTCATTATTTACTCACCTTGAATGGATCAAAAATCCGTTCTCCAATTTCAGATATAATCTTGTTTAACCCTTCCATATAATTCTTTTCCATAAATAAGTTGGTGTACTGATTAAATACACGTTCCATGAGATCTGGTGGTAGCTTTAAATGACATCCTGTCTATAATTAATTTAGTTTATAATTCAATGTCTGGATTCTGAAATTGATCTTACTCGAACATATGCCAATTTGGCAGCTTCAACACCTATTAAGATTATGAAGTTTTTGCATTTTTGCTCGCTTAGACCATATTCATCTGCTAATTCATTTCCGAAGTTGGTCTAAATTTGTTTTTTTTTAAATATTTAAAAAGTTCGATTTCGATTCTCCGGAGAATCAGAATCAAAAACTTACTAAATCAGTATCAGTAATGGATTGGTTGTTTGCTGTTTGAATTCTTTTTGCTAAAATTACATAAATTTGTACTCCATCCGTGGAATTATCATGGCATTCTGATGGGGCATCATCCGTATACAAAATATCTGCCTCACGGAGTCCTAAATTGGAACATACAGTAGCGGACAAAAAACTTAGGCCAAACATTTAATCATGTCCATGAGAGAAATAATCAGATCTCAGCTTCTGAAATAGCATTTTAGAGGCGATTTTTTTCGTTCTAGGGTTATAAAATATGGCGAATCTCATGGTGACTTCAGAATTGTCAAAATTGAGAAAAAATGATAAAGAATTTAAGGTTATGGGACGACGTGGCCTCAGTAGTGCAATAGGTTACGTGTTTGGCTGTTGGCCGAAAGGTCGCGGGTTCGATAACCAGCTTCGTCGCTTTATTTTGCCCAAAAAGTTGGTTCCAATTTTGATAATTCTATTTCTCATCACTGTTAAATGTTTAAAAAATGATTTTTTTAAACTTACTTTTAACTTGTTCTTCTATGTTTGTATTAATTAAGTCTCTCCATTGATCTGTCAGTATATGATCCGGATCGCATAATGTGGAGTTTGGTCGTGTATTACAGACAGTTGAATTAGTTCTAGGATCCGGATATGTTTTCGATGTCCATTGCTCGGTATCTGCACGTAGCACTGTGCCAGATGCTAACAGCAAAGACAAGAGAGATAACATTAGCGTACATATAAATAATCTCTCATCTAAAAAAACTTTTATTTGTCTCAAGCTTATTTAATAATAGCAGAAGTGCGTATCCAAGGGGTGGGCTCTCTCGAAAAATTTTTGCTAATTCTCCCTCTTATGTTTTTGTCCAAAATTTTTGAAATTTTTTTAAAGAATGGTTCCCCCTTAAGATTTTGGTTGTGTCTAAAAATTTATAATTTTTGGTTTATAATTAAATTTTTATAAAAATTTTTTATAATAAATTTTTATAAAAAAATTTTTATACTAAATTTTTATAAAAAAATGTTTTTTTTAAATTACTATTTGAAAAATTTAGTGAACTTAACAAATATAAGTTTTTTCTCTTTGATAAGTTCGACAGAAAAGTGAGACACATTGAAATTTTTATTTATTTCGAACTTATCAAAGAGAAAAAACTTATATTTATTAAGTTCACTAAATTTTTCATATTGTAATTTATAAAAAAAATTTTTTATAAAAATTTAGTATAAAAATTTTTTTATAAAAATTTAATTATAAACCAAAATTATAAATTTTTAGACACAACCAAGATTTTTCATCAAAAATATAAATTTTCTGAGCATTTTCAACATAAAAACGGACATTTTCAAAAAAATTTGCTCCTGCGGAGCTGTTTTTTTGCTAACTTCAAGAATTCAACAAAAATTTATTGAAAAAACAACGTAACAGGGGACTAAGGATTTTTTCGATTTTTGGGTAAAATTTGTAAAAAAATCATAAGGGGACACTTACCGAGGATTTATACTTCCGTCGCGCGATAGACTATAAACGCCAACTCGTGTCGCGCGACATAAAATGCACTGTCGTGACGCGATGGAAGTATAAATCCTACCTTATGTTTTTGGGCCCCGCGAAATTTTTTCTGGATACCCTACTGAATAATAGCATAGCACGAAAAATGCACATTAACAAATTTACAATAGCGAAATTTGGATCGTAGTATCGATGAACAAACGGAAAAACTTTTATTCTGATGTTTATTTATTTGATTAATTTCTTAAAAGTTTAATCCTTAAAAAAAAAGAAAAGTTGACCAGTACCAATATAAATCAAAATATTGTGAGAATTTTAGGTATCTATAAGTGTGAAAATTGCACAAAAGATGAGTTGTTGAGTAGCACTTAAGGCTATATAATTGCACACCTTGTATTCTTTCTGGTTAAATCTGTTCTTTCGGGTTATTAAATCATGCAATGATTGTTTTGTGCGAACATAACTGAACAGGAAAATAAATAACGGACTTTATAATTAAAAAAAGTTAGTAAATCTTTCATCAAAAATTTTTCGTTTCAAAATGCATGATATTGCATTAATAAATGGGAATGACAATTATGTATTTTACAGAGTCGATGGTCACTCACATCACACTAGCTTTATTCTGTCAGCCAGCGATGAGTGTTGAGTTGATTTTAGTTAAAATTATCAAGTATGCGCACTTGTCGGGAATCATCTTCCACTCCTTAGATCTCCTTGTGTGCAACTAACAATTTACTCATTTGCCACACACTATCTTTGCTTCATTCTTTCCTTTCATCTCGGAATCCCCCCGTAATAGTCAACTCGATACATCGCAAACTATTGAAAAGAAATAGGAAACCCGGTCGAGTGATCTTGAATTCAGAACAGAATCCAAGATTCATTAAAATGAAAAAGAATTTTTTGTACCTACTTGGGATTAGCCTCAAGTGACAGAGTAGTGGAAATCGGAAAAAAATTGTTTCAAAAAAGACCATATAGGACATACATGAACAAGGAGGGGGGACAAGCTACCTCAGGGCTATATGTTGTCGACCAAAAAAAAAGGCCGACACCCAATTTTTTATGTTTTGTGCTATATCCCGAGGCTCGGCTATATAGCTTTGAGACTTGGAACTCCGAGGCTATATGAATCTTAATTTTTGGCTTGATGCTATATGAGGGGGGACAGTCCCCCATTGATAATGTATGCTATAGGGGTATTTTTATGCGAGAAATCGGTTGCGCGCATTCCCGAAGTTTGAAAATGCTTCTCTCATCATGAACTAGGGAAATTTATAGAGAAATCCCCTTAAACTCTTGAAAACAATTTTAAGCGTTTAAGGGGGATTTCTCTATAAATTTCTCTAGCTCATGGCGAAGGAAACATTTTCAAGTTTTGGAAATGCGCGCAATCGATTCTCCGCATAAAAATATCCCTATAGGGTCTTTTTTGAAGAAAAATTAAAAAATTATCGATTCCAGTACCCTGTCACTTGGTGCAGCTAATCCGAAGTAGTACCCAAATTTTTAGTTGCCACAATATCTGCTGAATGATGGATACAAAAAGATTGCATGTACACAGCCTAGGAGAATTGCATGCATGGTTAGTTTTATTCCTCGAAAAAAACGAAATTTCAAGTGATTTTGCACTTTCTAGGCTTTATCTAGAAGAGTTTCCTATGAAATTTTGAATGAATTTGGCACGGAAATTGCATATCAGACTCGCTTTGAAAAGACAAAAACTTCACGAACTCGGATGCTTTTTTTAACCGATGGTTAGTTTTTACAACAGTTGAAATGATTGTCAACGTTTTCAGGCTTACTACTCCGACAAATGGCAGCAGAGAATAATCTTTCTCAATATGATGTTATCATTCTCGACGAAATTCATGAAAGGCATATCTCCGGAGATTTGCTAGTTGCCTTGCTTAGAGATTTGACTCAAAGAAGAGGAGACATCAAGCTGATTCTTATGTCAGCTACAATTAATCTTGAACTGTTTACGAGCTATTTCGAAGATGCTCCAGTGATACAAGTTCCTGGCCGACTCTATCCTATTGAATTACAATACATGCCGGTCAAAGAATGGGACGTTGATCCAACCAAGAAATCTGTGAAAATTGATCATGAACCTTTTTTGAAAATACTCCAGGTACTTTCAAAAAAAAGTCATAAGATGGAGATAATTTAGATGATTGACAAAAAGTATCCTGAGAAGGAAAGAGGCGATGTCTTGGTTTTTCTTAATGGAATTTCAGAAATTACAACGGTAGCCGAAGCGCTGAAAGAATATGCAGAATTTTCCAAGAAATGGATTATTTTAATATTGCATAGGTTAGTAGTTTTTGTGTGAAATTCGAGAAAATTTCAAATTACAGGGTGAGCCAAAAAACTGTACTTTTTCGTTTTTTTGAATATATATTTTATAGTCTGGGAGGCGTTTTCAAGGTTTTTCGATGCGCACAATCGATTTCTCGCATGAAAATACCCCTTATAGATGATTTTTGAAAAAATTTAGTATGGTTTTTTTCTATCATCCTGTACTTTTTTTAGTACACTATCAGTTGAAGAACAGAATAAAGTGTTTGACATTGCTCCAACGGGTGTTCGAAAATGTATCCTCAGTACGAACATAGCAGAAACCTCGGTGACCATCGACGAAGTCAGATTTGTTATTGATTCAGGCAAAGTGAACTTGGTACGATATGATCCGATTTCAAGAATGCATCGACTTGCTCCTTGTTGGATATCTAAGGCATCGGCTGAACAAAGAAAAGGCTTGTTTTAGTGAATAGTTACTATAGTTCGTTTCCGCGTAGAAAAAAATGAAAATGTTTGTTTAAGATGAAAAAGAATTAAGATTTTTTAAAGAAAAAAATCGGAAATTTTTGATGAAAAATGGTAAATTTGGTCAAATATTTGTGAAAAAGCTAATGGGTGGCTCAAAAAACACTCTTTTTTGCCATTTTAGAGGGTTTTTTAGGGGTCAAAAAATTTTTTCGACACCGGATTCGTGTTTTTCAGCTATTTTTACCCCTAGAAATAATGTTTTTAGAAAAAAAATTTTTGAAAAAATGCCCCCAAAATGACCATTTTTGCCACTTTTTTTGCACCACCCTGTAATAGCATTTGAACATTATTTACACAAAAACTAAATTTGCTTTTTTTAGGTCGTGCTGGTCGCACGGGCCCGGGAGTTTGTTACCGATTATATTCAGTTGAGCAATTCAACAAAATGGAACCTTTTACTCCATCTGAAATCAAACGAGTTTCTCTTGAATCCTTGGTGCTTCAAGTGCTTTCAATGAACCTACAAAGTAAGATTGTTTCCCATCTTTTTAAACCATAAATTGTAGTCAACGTTCGAGAATTTCCATTTGTGGAGATGCCCGACAGAGATTCGTTGGAAGAAGCAGTTGAAGACTTGAAGCGTCAAGGAGTAATTGCTGCGCATGATGAAAAATCACTGACTCCACTTGGTACAATCTTGGCTGATCTTCCGGTTGATGTTTTAGTAGGAAAAGTGAGTTTTGGATTCGATGGCATCGTTGTAACGCTGTGGAACCTCCTCCAAACCTGAAAATCGGGGAATAAAATTGAAAATTTTTCGAAAACTAGCCCCTTTCTAAATCGATTTTTCAAAAAAATTTCCTCTCTCAAATCCAAAATTACGACGAAATTGGAAAGTGAAATCCCTTATTTTATCACACACAAAATTTGTTTAGATGCTAGTGTATGCTTGTGTTTTGGATCAAGTTGATGTGACTCTAACGATGGCGGCTGGTCTTTCAGTGCAATCCCCATTTACGAACCGTTCATTTCGTGATTATGATTGTGTTCAAAA
>JAQGCP010001065.1:0-13533 GCA_034699885.1 Acrobeloides thornei | reverse complement strand
AGTTTCGCTCAAAAAGACCGATTGGATCGTATTCAGCATACACTCTTACCCACTACTGAAAAAAATTTCATCGAAAATGAGTGAAAAATGCCAATTTTCTATATATTTTTTGGGCGGCAACAACTTATGCTACACCCAATATTATTGCGTAACTTTGTGACACTGTGTTTGCTTTATCAATAAATAAGAATTGGGAAATCGTTCGTTGAAAAAGTAGATAGGTTTTTTGAATCAATTTGCTTACGACTTTTACCTGAACATGGCGCTGTGATGTGGTCCCCACTCACTCCAATATTACGATGCTGAGTGCCAATGATTCATCCAGAAAGCTCTAGTCATCCAGACAACTATAGTTATCCAGATAACCATTGCAATAACTCCTAGCCAATAGATTTCGGGTGCCATTTTCAAATACAGGGTGGGGGAGACTTTTTTTGCGCCCTCACATATGAGCACCTGACATTTGCACTTTCACATTTGCGCTCTATAATTGCACAACGATATTTGCGCACTCGACTTGTAAAATATCTTTCAAAAAAGGTCGAAAATTTTAAAAACGGACAAGTCGGATGCGCAAATGTCGGGGCGCAATTATAGAGCGCAAATGTCGAGGGCGCAAAAATCAGGTGCTCAAAAATCGGATGCGCAAGTGTCGTTTCACATATGTGAGAGCGCAAAAGTTCCTCCACCCCAAATACTAGGACGCAAATAAAAAATTCACAACACTATTATTTCTTAAAAATACGAACTTAAATAAGTTTCAAAAATGAAAATGCCAAGAGGCTCATAAATATGTCAAGAATGTTTTTGGTCATTAATGCACTTTATGGGCTCAACTAGCAAAAATAAAACAAACAAATAGAATTTGTATCTTACACTTCTTCGTGCACTTTTGATCCGGTTTAAAGGACCAGGCCAGTCAGTTACAACCCTATGAAAAATGATATCTTCTTTTACAAACTTTTTTGAATTTTTTGCGGAAAAATAGATTTTTGCATCAATTTTTTAAAGTTTCATAAAATGAACATTGTACCAATTTTGTTATAGCTAAATAAGACGAACAAAATGACACCAAAATTATCCAATTTTTTTGTGTTATTGAAACGAAAACATGAATCAGAATTTTCGTTTCAATAACCCAAAACAATGTTCTAATTGGATAATTTTGGTGTCATTTTGTTCGTCTCATTTAGCTATAAAAAATTGCTCGTAGAGCGCTTCAACATGAGTACCATGCCAAGGGGTTTTGGGGGTTTGTCCCATGGCCGATTGGCTAACACGCTCGGTTTTCACTCATAGGGCGCGAATTCGATCCCGCGCCCAAAAGTCATTGTTTATTTTGTTGTCAAAAGTCATGAAAATTTTCGCATATCCACATTTGTATCACACGGTTTTTTGTCGGAATTTCCCCCCCCCGGATTTTCCACATATGAAAATTCCACATGGATTGTCCACACATCCTTGAATATCAAAGAATACATCGAAAAAGTAATAAACACACAAATTTTCACACCGAAAATTAAAAAATAAACAAAAGATTCGGGCAAAATTCAAATTGTTTGAAAATATGATGTATTCTTCGATATTCAAAAGTCGTAAGGAAAATCTTCGCGCGGAAAATCCATGCGCAATTTCCATGTGCGGAGAATTCATGTGGGGTTCAATTTTTGCGGAGCATTCTTTCCTATTGCCCCCAAATTCATGTAGAAATCACGAAAAATGCCACTTTTTGGGATACCCTGTAAAATTTGTCCTGACGGGGTCGAACCCTCGACCATTTGAGTGAAAATAAGACGCCTGCCACTTCGCCATGAGTCTTGATTTTTTCTATTGGTTGAATTTCCCTATAACTCTCAGAACGTTACCACAACTTTAAGAAAACACGAAACTCTTAATCATACATGACCAAAGGTGGTAATAAATTACCACCGGGTTGTACGGTTGTGCCGCCCGAAAAAGGAGGGTTGTGCCTCGGCGCGAAGCGCCGAGGTTGTGCGGAGATAATAATGGGTTGTGCTCAGCGCTATGCCCCAGGCGCAACCCTTGTATTGTTTGTATGGGTTGTGCTTTTTTCGAAGAAAACAAAGGGTTGTGCTTTTTTTAATGAAAAATAGGGTTGTGCCTTTTTTCGAAAAAAAATACCACCACTTGGTCATGTATGATTCCAACCCTTTATGGCTTCTTTACCTGAAAGAAATCTGCCTATATCAGCAATTGTAACAAGAATAAGAGGAATACCAAATAACGCATATGCTAAACAAGAAATACGACCCTCGAAAGTGAGCGGTATTATATGGCCATAGCTAAAAAGTATTATGATACGTGAGTAAAATTCAAGCCTATCGTCACATACCCTATAGTAGTAATGGCAGTCCAAGAAAAGAAAATGCTATTGCTGAAAGACCATTTTGTAATACCCGTACCGTTGATAATATCATCGGAAGACATATAATATTTTGTATAGTCAACAAAAACATCTTTTATTATCAAATTCATCCTAAAAATTTTTAAGAAAGTTGTTTTAAATATAGGGTGCTCGAAAATGGCATTTTTGCGATTCTTGCGTGGTTTTTTTCAAAATTTTTCAAGTTGTTTCATTTTCACTAACATAGCTCTATAGGGGGATTTCTATGCGAGGAATCGATTGCGCACATTGCCGAACCTTGAAAACGCTTCTCTGACCCTGATTCAAGTAAGAAATGTATTGAAGCGAAAATAGGTTAATATGTCAGGGTAATATCCGAAAATGCGCGCAATCGATTTCTCGCATGATAAAACAACCTATAGAGTTTATATTGGTGAAAATTTAAAAATTTAAAAAAATCGCAAAATTGCCATTCTCTTGGGGTACCCAGTAGTAGACTGTTTAAAGGTTAGGACCGAATAAGGTCCGGATCTTGGTAGATTTTGCAGGTCGGTCCGGAAAGGGTCGGGTCCGGACCAGGTATAGAAAGGCATATAAATTTTTATAGACCGGTCCGGACCCGGACCGGCTTTCCTTAAAGGGTGAAAAAATAGAGATCCGTTCAGGGCCCCCTGAGTCCGAACCTTGAGCTAAAAGTCCGGACATTTAAACAGTCTACCCAGTAGTATTTACCCATTATTCGCAAAATCACTCCATTCATCGAAAGAAGTAGCATTATCTTGAGAAAGAGTCCATAATTGAGCAATGATTTTTCGTTTGAGCGCTGTAATTCTTTGGTTAGTCTGGTTGCGGATATGTATTTCATAAGGGGCTTCAAACTGAAATTTATAAGTTTAGCATTAAAATTTTTGGGGCAAAAATTAAGCTTACATAATGAAAAATTGTGGCTCCAAGTAAGGTATAAAAGGCTGACAAGAAGACAATGGCCACATGGGGCAAGACGATTTTGATTCGCTAAATTTAAAAAAATTGTAGGATAAGAGAAATGCTATAGGTCCATGACCACCCTCCCCCAATTTTTTGTGATAAACAGAGGGTCTAGTTCTCAAGAAACTCCTTTCCCCCACAGCGCACCAAAGAGGAAAAAGATATAGGCAAGGATCAAATTACTTGCACCTTTTCAGCATTTTAGTGGACATTTTGTAAAAGTACGACTGCGCCGAACGGGGCACCGAACACGCCAAAGGGTCCCAATTAGGCTTAGGCCTAGGCCTAGGCCTAAGTCTAAGCTTAGGCTTAAGCTTAAGCCTAGGCTTAGGCCTTAGGCTTAGGCTTAGGCTTAGGCTTAGGCTTAGGCCTAGACTTAGGCTTAGGCCTAAGCCTAATTTGGACCCTTTGGCTTGTTCGGCGTCCCGTTTGGTGCCCCGTTCGGCGCAGTCGTACTTTTACAAATTGCCTTTTAGTGCCCCATCCCCCTTTTTTTTACTAGACAGGTGGAGACTCTAGATCTCTCCACTTTTTGTCCCCCATCCGACCCCATCTTCTTTATCCTTTCCAATTTTTGTTCAATTTTATTTTGTCATATCTATTTTTAAACCTGTTTCCATTTAGCTTTCCTCGACTTGACTCCCTCGCCAAATTGTGAGCCATCCAAGGGTTCCTCGTCGATCTGCTCCAACATCCGCACATCGCCTTCATGTCGATCGACGTAGAGATTGAGTCGTTCCGCGCTAAAATATTAAAGTCATTGAGATGTCAATCGAAAAAATTGTTTTTCCAATGGGTCTTTTAAATGGCCTAGCTAGCTAAAAATTGCAACAGCATTTAATTCCCCGATGACGTCATTTGGCCGAAATGAATGGCACTATTGAGTAGAGCCACTAGGGAGGCGGAAATGTGCTAGTTTGCCGAGATTTGTGTGTGAAATTTTTTGATTTTTAAAAAATTAAAAAAAGTTTAAAAAAATTCCAATTTTCACACCTGAGCTCAGAAATTTCATGTATATTCCGAAGTGATGGAACATGACTTGGAGGTTCAATTGAAGACACTGGCGACAATGGCACTTCGAGCATCGATCAGAGACAAATATGTACACGAAAAGTTTTATCCTGACGTTTCGTTTTATTTTATGATGACAAGAAGTGAGTTCCCAAGAAAAAACATTTCCTGTTTGGATAGCATACTCAGTGTTCTCAATTTCAACTTTCGAAAGGCAGTATGTAGGAAAAGGTTTGAAAAAAATTATCCGGGGAAAATTATTTTTAGTCAATAATATAGAGATGGATTATTAGGTGACCATTTAAATTAAGTGCTAAAACAAATAAACAAAAATAAACATTTCTAACTCGAATACACAAATTAAATTATACATTTATACAGGGTATAGAAGTAAGGATATCGGGTAGTTAGCACATAACTAGGATCTAGTTTCAGGAAGTCAAGATCAAAAAATTTTCTTATGGGCAAAAACATAAGTAGGAACATTAGGAAAATTGTTTCAATTTTTTATTGAAGGGAGGGGGTAAATGGATCACAGAGACCCAAGGTCGTAACTAGGTGGTCTGGTATGGAGGGCACCAGATATGGGAGAGGGGCATGAAAAAGTTGATATTTTATATAGAAAAAATAGGATATTTTTTATTAAAAATAGTGAAATTTTTAATAAAAAAATGACATTTTTTCAAAAAATTTTCAAAATTTTCCAAACATAAGAGGGACTTTAGGTTTTTTCTGACCTTCGGACAAAATGAGGGGGGGGGGGCAACGGTTCCCTGTTCTCTTTCCCTCTTCTACAGCTAGGTCATTGAGATACCCCCTACAGTTACGTCGTTGAAAGACTCCCAAGTGGATAAGAAGAAAAATCGGCTAGGAGGCCACTTTACCAAAAACGGCTGATTTTTCCCAAAAAATATAAGGTGGGACCCTTATGTGTAGGAATTTTGTTAAATTTTGGCCTACTAGGAGGCATCTGCAAGGACATAGCTAGAGGGAGTGCATCTGCTATGGCTGAAAAATTGTCAATTAAAAATGACGTTTTTCCGATTTTCGAAAAAATCAAAAAATGATGTTTTTTAGAGAAGTGCCCCCCATGTCTGGAGACTAACTACGTCTTTGGGCACCTGCCTCTCCCTCTGCCACCCCTTGCCTATGCCACTGTCCCCTTCCTCCAATGGCATAGGCAAGAGAGGATAGAGAGAGGGCAGGTCCCCCCCTAGAGGGCTGAAATTTAAAAAAAATCTTTTACATAAGGGTTCCCTTTATATTTTTCTCCGTTGTTGGGCAAGTGCACCCATACATGGATAAGAGGTCGTAATTACGATCTCAGGCGCCTCAAAGGCCCGAAAACTGGGAGGGGGTGCAGCAAGAGCTCGAAAAATGGGTGGGATGAGGGGTAGGTTTGTGGGAAAAATCGTCAAAAAACGGATATTTTTGCTCAAAAATGCAATTTTTTAAACCAAAAATGTAATTTTTTTAATAAAAAATGATCAAATTTCAGTTAATTTTCGCCGAGATATCCTAGCTTCAAGGAATAGACAATTTTTTGATATATGAAAAATGCAAAAATCTATTGGCCCATTTTTTTGAGATTTTGATTGAGAAGCTCTTTATATGCATAAATAAGCAATTTCCAACAAGTTTTCACCCTTTCTAACTTTTGACCAAACTTTTGTGCGCCGTGCTATGAATGTGAATGAACCCCCCCCCCTATTCTTCTGCAAAGGAAGTTAAAAAGTTCGTTTATTTATTTTTTAAAGCTTTATTTTGATTTATCATAAAATTTTTGGAGCTATTTTGGCTCTTATACCCAGGGTGTCCACATGGAATTTTTGAAAATAAGACAAAATTTCTCCAAAAATAAGATCGGAGGATTACGGGGATGTGTTAAGCTCGAAAAGTTAGGCGGAAATGACACCTCAATGAGGATCTGAGCCTTAGGAAATAATTTTTTCCGGAGTACCCCTTATTTGCCTTGATCGCTTTTGCATTACGGTAATTATGACCGAGTTTTAGCGGAGATATTCCCGTGAGAAGGAAAGGATACAAAATTGCAGGGGTACCCCCAACTTCAAAGTGGCGTAGAAAATTTAAAATAAGGCAGATTTACACCAAAATGTAATCAATTGTGCC
Organism: Acrobeloides thornei; assembly: GCA_034699885.1. Classification (NCBI taxonomy): domain Eukaryota; kingdom Metazoa; phylum Nematoda; class Chromadorea; order Rhabditida; family Cephalobidae; genus Acrobeloides; species Acrobeloides thornei. Next base: position 7,040 of record JAQGCP010001065.1, on the reverse strand, counting down.
CCAAGTATTCCTCTATCGATTACTTTTTAAATTAAGTGGAAAGACTTTAAGGGTTCTGAAAAAAACTGTTTTGAGTGACTCGGCAGGGGTCAAAAATCCAAAATGTTCAAAAATAAGATTTTCGAAGAAAAATAAGAAAATAAGACAAAATAAGAAAAAGCTCGAAAAATAAGACAAAATCTTATAAATAAGACAATGTGGACACCCTGCTTATACCCCCATTAAACATGATATAAAATAAAAAAATTTGATTTTTCGAAATTTTCTCAAAAGTGACCCTATTAAGGGTCATACAGATATTACATAATCAAAATTTTCGGGTTTTTTGACCTCCCCCCATACATGAACAAGGAGGGGAGGAACAAGCTACCTCGGGGCTATATGACCAAAAAAAAGGCCGACATCCAATTTTTTTTATGTTTTGGCTATATCCCGAGGCTCGGCTATATAGCTTTGAGACTTGGAACTCCGAGGCTATATGAATCTAAATTTTTGGCTCGATGCTAGCTACATGAGGGGGGACAGTCCCCTCCCCATTGATAATGTATGCCTCCCCCTTGTAATCAAACGTAATCATTTGGCTTGAAAAAATTGAAAAAGTTCAAAAAAATTCGAAAAATTGTAACAAAAAATTTTATACATTGTGATTACGTAATCATTGACCTGACCCCCCTCCCCTTCCTACTTGGTTACGTAATATCTGGATGGCTCCTTAGGGGTAATTTTATGCAGGAAACACGTTGGCGATGTTATTTTTGTATGAAAAGTATGTTATAGAATCATTGAAGTCAAAGTACATATTTCGAAAAAGCTAATATGCAAAAATTCAAATTTCTAAAAATGGAGCGCGTTTTTACGCAAAAATAACATCGCCAACGTGTTTTCCCGCATAAAATTACCCATAATAGGGTCATTTTTATGAAAATTTCGAAAAATAAAATTTTTCGATTTTAGACCATGGATATGAAAACAAAGTAGATACAAATTTTTGATATTAAAATTTTTTAACAAAAACTACATTTTTTAAATTACTTGAATAACAAGTTTCTCTAGTTAGATTTTTTATTTTCAATCCAATTTAGTCTAATCTTGGCCGCTGAAATCCATATGATTCATGATAGACATCAAAAGAACGTTGCGCTCTCGCCTTATTTATGAATTTCCTATTGATTTCGTGAAACTGCCGCTAAATCGCTTTCAACTCTCCAAGTTTTTTTGCACCCAGGTCATTAATTATTCCCGACCCAAGCGATTTCGCGGTGGAACGTCAACGAGGAAACGCTGGGAGTTTTTCGGCGCGTAACCAAACATCGAAATGGGAAGTCCCGAGAGGCTAATTGTTGAAAACAAAAAATCAAAACTAACGAGAACAAGTGAAAATGGGTCGAACAAAATTTTAAAGGACGTCATTTTTTGGAGGTGATTATTATTTGGTAAATTATTAAGAGAAATATGCGAAATTTAGAGGGAAAATGCAATAAATTTTAGGGTTAAACTTTTGATTTGCAAAAATTTTGATTTCTGAGCAAAATTTGATTTTTGAGAAAAAATTCAATTTTGAGAAAAATTCATTTCTTCATTTCAGGGTAAGGTAAAAAAAGTGAACTTTTATGATTTTTTCATGAATTGTGACGCAAAATTTTTTCTGAAAACAAACCCTCTAGGGGTAATTTTATGAGAAGAATCAATTTCGCGCATTCCCAAAATGCGAAAACGCTTCCCTGACTCTGATTTACAGAAAAATGATCATTTTCTCTTTAACAATCATATTTGTCCCTGAATCAGGGTAAGGGAAACATTTTCAATTATGGGAATGCGCGAAATCGATTCCGCGCATAAAATTAACTTAAGAGAGGCCATTTTGAGAAGAAAAATTTGGATCCCAAAGTCGTGTAAAAATCACAAAAAGTACTTTTTTTCTCACCCTGTATATGACCCCATAACTTCGATCTCAAGACTTTAAGGCTTAGAATAGGGCTTATGTATAAGCTTAGGCGTAGTCTTAGACTTATGCTTAGGCCTAGGCTTAGTCTTAGGCCTGCCTGGGATAAAGGGAGGGTGTCTGGGTACCATACATTACCAATGGGGGGGGCTGTCCCCCACTCATGTAGCATCGAGCCAAAAGTTAAAGATTCATATAGCCTCGGAGTGGCGAAGCTGTTATAACCTCGGGGTGGCGAAGGCGTCGGGCTAAAAAAAAGGTCCTTTTTTGGTCGACACCATATAGCCTCGAGGTAGCTTGTCCCCCCCCCTTGTTCATGTATGCTGGGTACACAACTGGACAAAAATAAAACACATCTTGTTTTCCATTTTTGTATAAAAAAGTAATTTTTAAAACTATTGAGTCTAAAACAAACAAAAAATTTAAATCAATCCAAGCCAAATTTAGAATATCTATCAAAAAATTGACACAAAAAATCTTAAAAATCCGCCAAAAAAGTGTCAGTGAGTCGTCGTGTGCTGTCGACGTTATGTGCTGGTTTCCAATCCGGAAAATGCGATCAAAAAGCCCAAGTGCATCTTGCTGAGAGACTTTTTCCTCTCCTTATCCCCAAAAACCACACATCAGCTCGGAATCGACCATGGCCCCGTTGATGAAGTTCCCTGGAGGTTAGAGGTCGACGAAAAAATCGAGGCTTAAGTTATGGAGCCGAGAGTTTTGAGCATGATTTCTTTGTGAGCGCGTTTTTCTTATTTTTCTTCTTCTTCCGACACACCCAAGAAATTTGTTTGTTTGCGGGTGTTGGTTTTTCCTTCTTTGTCATAGAAAGATTTTTCGAGGATATTGAGAGGCGTCGAGAAGGGGCGGACGTGTCAAGTCGAGTAAATCTTTTTGGAAGTGATGCAAAAAAGGACAATTGAAAGCGAGAATCAAAATTGGAGTACTTGAAGGCGAGCAGGTCAGAAAATTGATACGAACAAATTAGCTCAAGAACGGCACTCAATTAAATTTGAGGCTTAAAATTTACTAGACTTGCGTCAAAAGAAAAAAGAAGTTATAAGAAATGCTTAAATTTTTATTTAAAAATACAAGAACTCAAAAATTATTTTTTAAAAATCCCAACGGTTCAAAAATCATAGAAAGTAAAAAAATTAAAAAGGTATTAAAAAATCTTAGAAGTAGGCTCAGGTAGGCGAGCAAGAAGGCTTTAGTCTAAACATAAGCCTAAGTCTAAGCCTAAACCTAAATCTAAGACTAAACCTAAGCATAAACCTAAGCTTAAACCTAAGCCTAGACCTAAGCTTAAACATAAGATAAGCCTAAGCATAAGCCTAAGCCTAATCATAAACCTAAGCCTAAGATCAAGCCTAAGATCAAACCTAAGCCTAAACCTAAGCCTAAGCCTAAGCATAAACCTAAGCGTAAACCTAAGCCTAAGCCTAAAGCTAAGCATAAGCCTAAACCTAAGTCTAAGCCTAATCATAAGCCTAAGCCTAAACCTAAGTCTAAGACTAAAACTAAGCATAAACCTAAGCCTAATCATAAACCTAAGCCTAAGCCTAATCATAAGCCTAAGCCTAATCATAAGCCTAAACCTAAGCCTAAACCTAAACATAAGATAAGCCTAAGCCGTGTCATAAGGAGTCGTTTGGCATAAAATTGAATAAAAAATCTTGAATTTGAAATTCACAAGCTGTGAGGGTCCCTTGTAAGCCTAAGCATAAGCCTAAACGTAAGCCTAAGTCTAAGCCTAAACATAAGCCTAAGCCAGTGTCATACCTAATGGAATAAAGGGGGTAGATGTACCTCCCCCCCCCAAGTACCAAAAAAAATTTAAAAAATCCAAATGATCCCCCTTATGTTTTCGATCAAAATTTGACCAAAAAAGGGTCGGGATCTTGTACCCAATCCCATGAAAAAAACCTGGATACGGCCTAAGCCAATCCCAAAAATTCAAAATTCATAAAAAAGTAAAACTTAAGAAACTAAAAAATCCTTAAAAAAATCTCCAAAATTTATTAGTCCATTAATTTTCCAACCAGGTGAAAAAACAAATTTAAGTGCTCTAATTTTAAGATTTTTCTTCCAGATGTGACCTGTCATCTCCAAAAGTTCAAACTTGGAGATCACACATCTGGTGCAATGCGATTTCTCAGCTCACACAATTTGGATGTTTGAGCTAAAATATTATTTTTGAGTAGGCACTATTATCCCATTTTTCTAGCAATAAAATATTTGTGTAATTGACTCATAACATGCGAATTTGAATTATGAGCTGATTTTTATTCGACATTTTGATAGAAGATAGCGTCAGGGTCATATGAAATTTTTACGTCAATGGCTAAAATTAGTACATTTAAATTTTTTGTTTATTTGTTTAGGGGAAAATTTCTGTGATTTTTGGTCAATGAAAAAATGTTTGTAGTTAGTTTAAAAATTCTATGCAAACGTTTTCCTATAAATGTGTCATAGGAAAAGGTGTTAGTTAAAATTGAAAGTGCAAAAAAAGTTCGACCAGGATGAGATTCGAACTCACGCGGGGAAACCCCAATGGATTAGCAGTCCATCGCCTTAACCACTCGGCCACCTGGTCATGTAAATTATTCGATTAAATTTAATGTATATGCAACGATTTTTGACAAAGATTAAATTTTTGTGGCTTTAGAATCTCAAATATGTATGTCAGGCAAATTGTAGAATAGCGTAATAGGAGAGAGGAGCCGGGTTAACGCTACCTCCCCCCCCCATTCAGCAACACGTTTTAGCTCTTTATAAGGAATTTTGGCAAATCGTAAGTGTGGGATCTGTAAAGTATAGGGTGTCCCAAAAAAGTAGAATTTTCGTGATTTTTTCATGAGCTTTGGACACGAAAAAAGACCTCTTAGGAGTAATTTGATGCGGAGAATCAATTGTGAAGTGTGAAAATGCTCCCTTAACCCTGATTCAGGGTAGAGTATTGATGCGAAAATGAGAAAATTTTTCTATTTACAGGTGAATGAATCAGCCATTTCGGAAAACCAGGAGAGATGATGATGCAATTATGCCCACTCAAACTTTTTGTTTAGAAAGGGTAGCCGCTCCAAATTTATGTGGGAGATAAAAATTCGAATTAGCAAAATTGACAAAAAAATCTAATTCCTATATCCGGGGTGAAAGTTGGCTATGAAAATTATTTTTTTATAAAAATGTTCAAGGAATTCTTCGCACGGAGCATTTACGCGTATGCTAGTAATTTTTTCAAAAAAATTTAAAAAATCTCTTCATAGTCCAAAATTCAAAGACACTTCAATGAAAATGAAACTTTTACAAAATTAGAACAACCGGAATTCAAGCCTTGCTCTAATACAATGCAAGTTAAATTTGTTCATCCGGCAACATAGTGAGCGACACAACACAACAAAATAAATTGAACAAAATTATGTCAAAAACACTAGTATTGGAGAAAAATGGAGGCTAGTAAAAAATTAATGAGACTATTAATAATTTTTTGATGGAGAAAAAACTTTTGCTTTCTTTGAAAAAGGTTATTATTGTTAAAAATAGGATGAGAGCATCAAAAAGTAAAGATCGTAAAAGAAATAAAGGGCATAGTCTGTTTCAGCGAGAGAAATTATAGAAACTTCCCGACCCCAGTTTCAAGCGATTCCGTCCGATTTGGCAAGTTAAGCAACGTTGGATCCGTCGAGTTCGATTCCCGGGCTTATCCCCTTATGTTTTTGCTCAAAATTTAAAAAAAAACATAAGGGAGACTAAAGTAAATTTGTGATCTCGAAAATCTTGATCCCGGTCTCGTTCTTTGAGCTCGATTTTTTGAATCTCGATTCAAAAATCTCGATCTTGACAATCCTACTTGTCTGGAAATGCCCTATTGTATATAAAAAAACCAACCTTGTTTCACTAACAGGTGTATTCATGAGTGCCCGTTAGTTGGGCAAAATCTACAGGAAACTAGCCAACTTTTAGACATACCCTTAATATCATACTACTATCTTAATGATTTTAAGAGTCCACATAAAAAGAATCTTTGCAACACAAAGCGTATGTTTAACACTTTTTTCCATACATAATCTGTGTTCGAAACAAGCGAAGCTCCGAGCATCTGAGCCTGCTATTATTTGAGGTTCAGTATAAAAAAGAGAAATGATGTGTAGCAAGGAGATTTTTAGAGAAAAACATAATGTGCGCATGTTCATTTAGTTTTCTAGGGCTTATATATAAATGTTTTGGATGCAATTCAATAAAAAAGAGGGTATATTGGAAGAAAAATTTTTTTTGAAAGAATTTGAGATGGTTATTGTTTGCAAGAATACAAAATTTTGTTCATTTTATAGAGCATTTCCAGACAAAATAAAAATTCATCAACCATGGTGAAGTGGCGAGTCGTACCCTCAGGGTTCAATATAAATTTTGCACCACTTGCTCCCACGCATGATGTTAACTTTTTACCCTGGAGGGAAATGCTCTATAGAATTATGAGATGCAGTTCAACCAGAACAACTACTGGCTAAACTTAAGACAGCAAATAAAATTTTCGATCCAATTTTTGTTTGAATTTCATCTTCGCTTTTTACAGATGTTTACCATATGAGAAAATTTGTAGAATAAACATAAAATTTTATGGCCTTTTTGCCCTCTCTTGCTTTCGCTTTAAGCATGTGTGAATTATTATTAAGAGCCCATAAAGCACTACGTTAGAGAGTTGCATTAGAATTTATCTTTTCTTTAAAAAGCTCATTGGATTTTTGCGCAAATGACAAATGATTTCTAAAAATAGTACACAAAAAATTTGCTGACAAAATCGGACAGAAAGATCCATGGCAGTGTAGTTTTGTTTTCAATTTTCAACCGTTTGTCAAAAAAACGGAAACGTTTCAGCATCATAATTTTTCATTTTTACAAAAATTTTTATATCAACTAGCATGACGCACGCTTCGCGCACCGATATTAAAGAACCAGTCCAGTAATTTACAACCATATGAAAAATGATATATTCGGAAAGATCATAAAAAATGGAGCATTTGTTGTTTTTACGGCATGTTCTGAATCGTTGTAGTTTTCGAGATAATTGCGTTTGAATTTTTTACAAGCTCTTCGTTGT
>JAQGCP010001064.1:0-13534 GCA_034699885.1 Acrobeloides thornei | reverse complement strand
TGTCGCTAGTATCATTCATATTCGTATTCTTGGTTTCATTGGACTATCCCCAAGGATCGCAAACAGGTATCGACTTGAGAGCACTTTTTTGACTCATGCAAAATCATAACATGATACTTTAGTAAAATAACGAGTCTTCGCCTTTGCAACTTACAGCAAAAATCACTTGGGACAAAAAACAGTCTTAGAAAAAAAACGCACAAAAAGTTTTGTTCAACAATTCCACGACTTCGGTCGTATAGGGAATGAATCTTCCCCGTCGGCCAGCTTCTTCCGGCCTCCGTGCGATGCATTCCTGGGGCCTATCTGATCAGCTTGTTCAACAACAAGCTGAAAGTGTCTTTCGGCACTTTCCGCTTGTTGTTGATTTTTTCGTCGATAGCGCGCCCCGACACAACAAACGCTTGTTCCCCCTCAAAACAAAGACCTTTGCCGAGCAAAGAACAGCTCGTGCAACATTGGACTTTTGAATTTTTGCATAAATTAACTTGAAATTTATTTTTCCAAGTTAATTTATGCCTTCCCTTTACTCTTTTATGATTTTTCGGGGGGGGGGTGTACTCGAAGTATCCCTCTCCCGGTATATGCCACAGATTTGGGCAAAACTAGACGGACGAGCATAAAACCAACTTAAATATAATTTTAGCGTGTTGGAATCCGGGATGCTTGTTCACCTTAAGCACTAATGCTATTTACGGTTACGGAAAGTTAGCCTTTGCCATTTTGATAATGATACCTAGTGCTTATTTTGTTTATTTATCGAGAAAATATAACAAATCTAATTTGGCTCAAGCAGCCAATTTAAGCAACCAGTCTTCACAAAAACGAATAGTTATTTAATCTCTTAACAATTGAAATAATGTTTTCCTTTTTAGAATAATTCCTTAGTCATATATACCATATGCATGGAATTTGTATTTAACTTTATCCCAAACATTGTTGCTTCTATAGCCATTTGGGTAAATTTCGGGGGAGGGGTTTTTTCATCAGATCATTATTAAACATTTAGATACTTGATATCAATATGAATAAATATATTGGACCATATGTCATGTTTTTGTTGTCTATTGAAGGTTGCTTATGCTCTATTGCATTCTCATTGAAGCTGTTGAAGAAAAAGAAGACTGTAATAATTAATCCTTTTCAAAATAATTTTGCTGGATCTTGAATAAAATTTTCATACAGAAAATAAATATAGAAGTTATAAAAAAATTTTTTTATGATCACACATGGTCTAGGGGGCGTATAATTTTTATGAGTTACTCCCCTCCCCCAGTCTGTTGACTTTTTTTGGCTGATGAGTTACACTCCCTCAGCTGTCGACCTTTTGCCCTCCCCCCTCCGACGACAGAGTTACTCCCTCTTACCATCCCCCTCTTGAGTTACGAGTTAATATTTTCTAACAATAATTTTATGTGTGTTGACCTTAAATTAAAATTGAGAGCAAAGATTTTGGCCAAATCACAAATTTAATCATGTTCAGCTATTGAAACTTAAAGAGATAATTAAATCGTTTCAAAAGTTCCTGGCCAAGAACAAAATTCGTTTTATTTCAACAACTTGGTATGAAAATTTTCCCTCCTTCAAACTTGCCTCGGTTGTTGAAATAAAACGAATTTTGTTCTTGGCCAGGAGCTTTTGAAACAACCTAATAATTGTCCAGGTGTTTTTAACCTTGTAAGGGCAATCTCACATGATGTACTTTTAGACGTGTCCTTGGACTACATGTATACAAATTTTAAACTAATTTCTAGGTAATACGTTTATAGCATACCGTTTGACGCAAATAAAACTTGTCAAAATAATTTTTTATGGGATAACTATAACATGTCGAATTCCACTTACAAGGTCACAAACACTTGGTTCAATTAATCATAAGCTACTTCGTAACAATTTTACGAATTAGCTTAACCAGAAAAACAGTTATAACTAGAGATCACAAACACCTGGCTCAATTAATCGGCAAAAATTTTTGCGGAAAGAATGGATTGCAGCCATGGAAGCAGAAGCTCCGATTCTAATTCAATTTGTATCTTATCCGACTATTTATGGCTCGCCATATCATGTTGCGATCACCGTAATCATGCGAGTAATGGCCGGAATTTTGGTCGGCGAAGCAGTTATTCTTATAATTTCCTGTGCATATTTCTATAAAAAGCTTCAAGCATGGAATTAAGTACGTATAAATTACAGTTGATGTTATTTGCTGCGTTGGTTTCTCAAGTAACAAATTTTTATCAACTCTCAGTATGAGCCAAAAAAGGCATTTTAATAACAGGATGAACACGGCTGTCGAAAGCGAAAAATTTTGTGACAACTTTAAATTTGAAGCGGGTTCGAACCAGAGACTATAAATTCCAAATCTGTCACTTTAGCCTCTCGGCCATAGAGAGGCTAAAGTGATTTGGAACTCGGTTGAAAACCCCATGTCATGTTATTTGTTCTATTCGTCTCGATGAGCTAAGTCTATTAATGAAGTCGTTTAAAAAATTTTTCTTTGTGTTTTCCATTTTCGATCGCACGCATGATTTCTTTAAATTACTTTTTCAGTCTGTCAACATAATCATTTTCCTAATCACCCCAATTGTAATTGGGTTATTTATGGCATCAAGTCGATACAAGTACTCTTCCTATACTTGTTTGTTTGGAATATGCTGGATGTGCCTCCATGGCCTAGCCGATATCGTGGCTATAATTTATTTTATTAAACCCTATAGAATATTTTTCGGGCGAATGCTGGGGATTATTTCCAAAACATTGTCGCTCAGCCAAAATAATAGTGCTGTCGAACCGGTAGCTAATAATTTTCTAGGTAACTAACGTCTATCACAACTCGCCCTGTAACTGTTAATACTTTAGTTCAACCACCAGCTTTAACGTCGTCGATCTCATTCAGCACAATTGCAAGAAATCTTGAGCGATATTAAATGTGCTTATTCATAAATCAAAGGTTTCCAATAAAATATGGAGAAAAGCTAAATTCAAAGACCATGGCAATTAAAAACTCGACACCCAAAATAGTCCTATTTTGTAGAGATTATATTTTCTTAGCATTTTATTTGTTTTTTAAATGTAAATAATGAAAAGAGATGTTAGCACGAAAATTTTATACAATTACAACTTGATTAAATTTAAACATCTCAAAATAATAGCAAAACCATTGACGCGCAAGGGAATCGAACCTAACGTCTTTCGACTGGCAGGTGAGTCACATGCCACTCGCTCACCCTTCTATTATTTTAAGATGTTCAAGTTTAATCAAGTTATAATTGTATAAAGTTTTCGTGCCAATATCTTCGCAATGAAGCTCCAGACACTCAAACCAAAAACATATTTATAACAAGTAAAGTATGCCTAACAACTTCCTGCCAAAATTAAAAAAAACAGATTTCACATTCTAAACGCCCTTGTCAGCTTAACGAGACGAGTAAAACGAGATATGCATTGTATCAACACAAGGGATCCACCAGATCTGTCACTCTCAAATTTTTTTAAGACCAAGCTAGAAAGATAGATTGTAAGTTTTTCAGACCTTGAATGTCCCTTGTAAGAAGTTTATAGCATCCCGTTTGACGCAAAAATGTATAAACTTGTTAAAATATCTATTTATGGGATACCTACGTGTGGAATTCCCAGACAAGGTCACAAACACCTGCTTAATTAATTATCGAAAAAAATTGTTTTCATGAAAATTTTGCATTTTTACGCAAAAATCGAACTTTGGTTAAAAAATAGAGTTTTATAGTGAACAACAAATTTTTGATGAAAATATGATTTTTGATGAAATCTCGAATTTTTGCTCAAAAGTAACTTTTTTAAAGTGAAAATCAAAAAATTATGTTAAAAATTTCTGATATTTGCATACAAAAAATGTAAAAGAAAGAAATTAGCACAAGTCGGCTGGTCATTCACAAATCAGCACTGTTTGAGAAAGCAACCAATCGACTCAGCTCACCTTAGTCGAGTATGAAAGCCGAAGATACAATTTTGCTTGCGCCTATAGTGCCAGCGTCTGTAACGTCGATATATGTTTGCGACGTCAATATCTGTAAAATCTGCGTAAAATTGGGGCACAAAGCGTGCGTAGGGCTAATATGGTACTAGTTTTACTCGTTCCGTTGAGCTGAGTCTAATGGCACTATTCATTTTTAAAATTGTGTATTAATTTTTGCCCAAAAACGCAGATTATCAAGGGCAACCCTGATTTTACGTGAGTTTTAACAAATTCAGATAAACAGGTGTAATATGCTATAAAAACTTGAGAAATATTCATTTCAACTAATCATAATAGGCCTATTCTATAAGCTGAAATTTTTGTTTGAGCTCCTTCAAGTCGATTTATCTTGTTGTTGAAAATATGAATAGTAATTTAACACTGGACATGATATATCATCCGACACTTGCCAAATCATTTAGTTGGTTCCAATACTTTAGCATCACAATAACAACACCTCTAATGTTATCAGCATTTTTGATCGTGATGAAGAAATCTCCACCACAAATGAAGTTATATAAATACTTGCTTCTCAACCAATTATTTTGGTCATGTTTATTCGGAATACATTTGACTATATGGCAACCATCTGTGTTATTCCCATTTTTCTTGACTTATTCAAGTGGCCTAGCACGCTATTTTGGCCCCTATGCCCAATATCCACTTTGGTCAACTTTTATTCTTATAGTTGTTGGCATGGTTCATTCGATAATTTTTAATGCTACATATAGAGTTGTGAATATATACAACGATTCGTATTTATATAGTAGGCAGACAAAACCTCTAAGACGGGATTTATACTTCCGTCATGTCGCGCGACACGCAAAGGAATTACGTTTATAGGGCGAAAAATTTTTTCCATGTCGTTTATAGAAGCGTCGCATGACGTGTCGCGCGATAGCCTGCGATGCCGCAAATGCTGACCACGCGACTTCGCGCGACGCGATACAAGGCTGATTGGCAAAAAATTGGCTCCAAGCGAGATTCGAACCCGCGACCAAAAAGCCGCTGTTTTGTCGCTGCACCACCAAGGCTTGTTGATGGTTTAACGTCTTTTCAAACCAAGTACTAGTGACACGTCACACGACGTGTCGCGCGACAGACTATAAACGCCAACTCGCGACACATCGCTCGACGCGCCGCGCGACATAAAATGCACTGTCGCATCGCGACGGAAGTATAAATCCCGTCGAAGCACCTCATACCTTTACTCTGTTAATATTATTTTCACACTGAAATTTAATTAACTTTTTAGCGCCTATAATAACTTGGCTGTTCACACCTGTCAACTATGAAATCGTTTTTGAAAATATAAAACAAGAGGAGCCAATCATAAATGATATTTGAACTTGAACCCACAATCGGTGGATTTGATTGGGAGGAAAACAAATATGTTCTCTTGGTGGGCTCTATTACTTTTGGTTTGGGTCTATTGTTGACTACTCTAATGATACCAATACTTGTCTATTTTTACTATAGACAACTTTCCCATGTACAAAATAGGCTTTCAGCGACAACTTTAAAACTATTTAAAATGCTAACTAAAACTCTAGCGTTTCAGGCTGCTTATGTGATAGGGTTAATGGTTTTTTTGTAAAAGATTTAGTTTTTTTGTAAAAGAATTAGTTTTTTTTGTAAAAGATTTTATTTGTAAAAGACGATATGGTTTTTTTGTAAAAGATTTAGTTTTTCTTGTAAAAAGTTTTTTGTGGAGCGCTTGCACCGAGCGCTTAGGCCATAGGCTTAGGCCTTAGGCTTAGGCATAGGCCTTAATTTTAGACGTTACCTTATGCCTTAGGCTTAGACCTTATATTTTATGTCACCAACTGCAATGTCACAACTGGCAGGTGCTCGATCACAGTGTTCGGTGCAAGCTCTCTACAAGAAACTTTTTACAAGAAAAACTAAATCTTTTACAAAAAAAGACATATCTTCTTTTACAAATAAAATCTTTTACAAAAAAAACTAAATCTTTTACAAGGAAAATTGGGACGCTTTGAAAATCTTTTAAACTGACTGATCTAGAGCGAATTTTGCTGTTAGGGTACATTTTCATGCATGTGTCCAAGGTACCCATCTTTGAAACACCATATCACAGCGAAGAAAAAGTTTTGGAAATTTTGGCTTGCAGCACACATATGTACTCATCACCAAGTTACTCTTAAACCATAAACGAGAAAATCAATGACATTCACTTTTTGGCCTGGCTCCACAACTTTAAATACTCTCAGAAAATGCGTCTTAAAATTTAGGTGATCAAATTTTTCAATACATATACTCCTGCATATAGCCTAAATGAATTTAATGAGTTATACTTTGTTGTCGAATACATGAATTTTCCACTACGTACACTTATTAATCAGCATGCAAATCATTTTCACGGACCAGATGGCATGCATCAAATTTCTCTCATAATATATCAAATGTTTTGTGGGATTAATTATCTTCATGATAGTGGCATAATACATGGAGTAAGTTTTTTTTTATATTCACATGTGTACAAACTACCCCAAAATGGTAAAGCTGTTTTGATATTGATTGTATACTGTTTATAACTATTAAATTTAGGCTCTAACTCCAAGTAACATTATGTTGAATGAAAACAGTCAAGTTAAAATAGCTGATATGGGCTGTGGATATTTATCATCAGAGGAACTCAAAAACCTTGATACGATTACCCGTTCATCTCCTTATAGAGCACCCGAAATGCTCTTTCAACTTTCTTATAATTTTAAAGGTAATTTAATTTGCAAAATTTTTTATATAAAGGTAATTTAGTTGATATTTGGTCTATAGCATGTATTAGTGTCGAGCTTTTAACAGGCAAAAACTTGTTCGTAATTGATATGGATACATATACAGAGAAAGAAAGTGAAATTGAACTTCAAATTTGGGCAAAAATTTTACACTTACTCGGAAGGCCTAAGAAAGAATTTTTAGAAAGGATTTTATATATTAAAGAATACACATCCAAAAATAGCCAAGAGAACGTTATAAATTGGAAAGAAATATTGCCAGTTGAACTTTTACCCCAAGAGCATCAGCCTTTTTGCACTGGTAATCGTTAAGATTGATTAAATGAATAAAATAAAACAATTTAGTCAATAACGCCCAAAGCTTAATTTCAAAGATGCTGCTTATTAATCCTGACGATAGAATTACAATTTCGGAAGCTTTAAAATATCCATTCGTTCGTTGGAAAGAAAAAGAAGGAGAGAAAAAAGAAGGAGATTTTAAAGCTATAACGTGGTGTTACAATGAAAGAATCGATCATTTAAAACTTTTAGACATAAACAAATGGAAAGGTTAGATTTCTTAAAATAAAACGCATATAAAGGGCTCTAGACATAACATTTAATAATATTCAAGAACTTAAATTAGAGAATGAAATAAAAACATGTAAGCAACTTCCTAATAAACAAGTGAAAACAAAAGGAACGCAAACAGAAGAAGAAAAGGTAAAATTTTGATTATGAATTCAATGACAAAGATTTATTCAACCATACCCAAAAAGATCATTGATTAGAGACTATCCAGATATTGTCCAGTAATCAAAATTTTCGAGTATTTGACCCCCCCCCACACCCTATAATACGTAATCAAAATCAAATTTTTTAGTAAAACTTTTAAATTAATTTTATAATTAAAAATTGATTTTATAAGGCCGCTGGAATTAGAAGTTTTGGACCCCTACCACCCCCTTCAAAAAATGGTTAGGTTCGGGAGCAGTTTGTCATTTCTGTTTACGAAATAATATATAATCCATTCCGTTTGTAGATAATCATTTTATTGCCTTTTTGATACGGTATAGCTGAAATTTAATATTATTATTAAGGATAAGAAAATGATTCATGCTGCAATTAATCAAAGGTTTCATCAAATAGCTTTTCAAGATGGAACTTTTAATATTCCTATAAGATATACGCCTATTGGAGATGAAGTTCTTTCAAGTGGAAGCAGTGGGATTGTAATGTAAGAAGCGCTTTATTGGGTCGTTAGGAAAATAATGGGATTTTATCAATCGCATAAAGATGAACGTCACGTATTTTTATCTGAAAATCAACCTACCGGAAGAGGGGGTAATTTTATGCGAGGAGTCGATTGAGCATTCGAGGGATGAAGGGTGGATATGTTACAGGCATATCTGAAAATCCGTATTTTCAAAAAATACGGCCATATTTTCAGAACAGCCTAGGCTTATCTGAAAATACGGGCCGGATTATCAGATATTAGGTTGGCAACTAAGTTTTGTTATAAGTATTAAAAATCAAAATTTTTCTGTTGCAATCGAAAAATTATTTATATATGATTCTCAATTATTATTTGAGCTATCGTTTTTATATAAACTTTTACCTTTTTTAGAATAAAATGGAAAAAAATCGTGGTATTATTCGAGAACTACTAAAATTTGAGTTTGAGCTGGGTCACAGCGAAAAAGAGGCCATGGACAACATCAATCGAGCAAAGGGGAATGGAACGGTGAACAGAATGACAGTTTGGAGATGGTTCTCGAAGTTTCGAAACAACCAAATGGACATTGCCGACAAAAAAAGGTCTGGGCGCCCTCGGGAAGTTTACCCCAAGTTTTTCACTTGAATTCCGAGAAGTTTGGGGGGGGGAGTAGGAGGTACGTTTTTTTAAATGGCTCTAAAAAATTAGGGTTAAGTCAAAATTTTTTATTTTTGCAAAAAATAAAGACAAACCATGGGTATTTATCCAAAAAAAATTATTCCAGGTTTATTCGAACTAAATTTCAAAAACTAGAAAATTGCAAAAAGTCCGAGTTACGACATTGGTGGTGAGGTATGTGACATAAAATAGATTTTCTTACATAAAAACATTTTTGAGTTGGTTTATAGTAATGCCATCCATCAGGGCATGTTTTATCACTACCACATTCTGTTATTTTTCCATCTTCAAAGCATAGTTTTGGAATATAAGATGTTGTATCACCACTTCTAAAAATGTTGATAGGAATTTTTCTAGGATCTTGGCCTTGGATAATAAATATATTGAGGCATAGAATTAATATACTAAAGATGAAAATAAAAACATTCAAGGTCATTTCTAAATTTGTACTTGATAAATGTACATATGAAAAATCATAAGAATGACGCGTAAATTTTTTGGATGCTCACCGACACTGTCGTTGCTAGGGTTTGGGGGCACTAAAGTGAAAAAACTATTTTCTTGGGAGCATATGCCCCCTCCCATACGTGAGCAAGGGGTCCAATTGGACTATACATGGGCAAGGTGGGGAGAGGGTCCACTGAGATGGGCCCACCTCCGAATCTTTTTTTGCTTGAAAAAAGTCGATTTCCGCGGCGAGGAGCTCAATGAGCTTTTTTGACAAAAATCGCGTTTTTGGCAAAAAAGCCATTTTTGCCAAACATAAGTCCCGATTTTGAATAATTTTTTAAAAAAATTTGCCATAATTTATATATATTCGAAAAATTCATGAAAAATGAAGCATTTTTTGTTTTTACAGTAAATTCTGAATCGTTATCGTTGTCGAGATAACCGATTTGAAGTTGGCGATTTTTGAAATTGGTCTTGAATTTGAATTTCCCGCAAAATTGAAAATCAGGGTTTGGCGGGAAATTCAAATTCAAAACCAATTCCAAAAATCGCCAACTTCAAACGCGGCTATCTCGACAACGATAACGATTCAGGATTTACTGTAAAAACAAAAAATGCTCCATTTTTCATGGATTTTCCGATTATATATAAATTTCAAAAATTGATTCGAATTTTCGTTACTATGACCACCCCGGGTTCGAGATTTCGAGACATCATCTCTTAATCCTAACTCTAATTTATAGATATCAGAAAATTTACGATTTTTAAAAATTATAACGTCATTAATCATCACAGGATGTGGAATAGAATTTATAGCTGTGCTTGTTAATTATACAGGGTGTCACAAAATAACTGGTGATTTTGAAATTAGCGAAGATGACCGTGAAAATTGTAGGAAATTTTTTTAAAAGCAAAGTTTGGGATCATCCAAATATTACGAAATCATGTTGGGGGGGGAGGGTTCGGCCCTCACACATCAACAGATAGGATTGAAAAAATTTGTAAAATTGCGAAGTGGTCTTTTACAATAAGCAAATTTTGGGCGAAAATGGCTAAAAATTGGCCAAAAAATCGCATTTTTGACAACAAAAAAAGTAACTTTTTAACGATTTTTGGCGAAAAAATATCTTTTTTATTGACTACCCCGCATTTTCGAGCCTTCGGTGCGGAAGTGCAAGGTGGACGACCACCCTGCACTTTCGCGCCAAATTTTGGGCAAAAACATAAGGAGGGACCATTAGGAAAAATTTCGCGCCTTCGGCGCGAAAGTGCGAAGTGGTCGTCATTTTTGGGAGAGTACAGCGTGGGTGGGGGATGAAATTCCACCCCTTTGTTGAGGTGTGTCCAAAGCGTTGTTTCCCCTGTTGAACTGTCGTTTATGATTAGTGGTGTTGTGCAGTTGTAAATTTACAAATGTAAATTTACGTAAAATATGTAAATCTATTTTCAAATCGCCATAACTTTAGCAGATAAATGTTTCAGGTCTCCAAATTTGTGCCATTCCTCCCCTAGAATCCCCTAACTTTTGATGAGGAACATTTTTCACGTTGACGAGAAATTCTGAAAACATTTTGGTTTATCGGAATTATGGAGGCTTAAAACGTTGATCTGTCAAAGTTATGGCGAGTTTTCGAATTGATTTTCCGATCAATTCGTTGAAAGTAAATTTACATATTTTACGCAAATTTACGGTAAATTTGCGTAAATTTACATGTTTACGTAAATTGCACAACACTATGATCCAAAATGTTTTAAAATTTTTAGCAACATGCCAAGACCTCAACACCAACTGCGCTCGTTGGTCTTCCCTCGGCCATTGTATAATAGGCTTTCCGGAAAATTATTCCCCTTGGATGATGCTGAATTGCGCACAAACATGTGGAACTTGTGAAATTTTCCTCTCTGCAAGTACCAATAGGACAGCGTTAACTGGACAATGTAATGACTATGACACAAGTGCATGTGCCGCTAAGCAAGCTGCGGGAAAATGTGATCTTTTTACATACAATGGTTCACAGCAAGTCAATTTAACACCGGATGAAAATAGTTTTATTTTGGAAAATTGTGCGCTGACTTGTAAACAATGTCCAAGAGACTAAATTTTTCAGAAATATGATATTTTATTTTAATATTTGTATATCTAATAATAAAATGCAAATGTTTATGGGGTCGTATAAATCTCTGTTTCATGGAGCACCTAAAAAAGTCATGTCAGCATGGCCTAGCGGTTAGGATGTTATCAGCTCATGTTGAGTTCGCAGCTCAATTCCTCTTTTCGCGCAAGGCAAAATCGAAAATTCCTTGAAACTTTTTATATTTGTAATCAATACTTGATATAAGCACCTTCTCCTCCCGCCATTTTAGCCGAAATTTGTATAGTCTGTTTCAGCGATCGGGCAAAAAAGTTGTATACAGCATTGTTAAAGGTGCGTGTTATCAGTCGTGCCGCGTTCGGCACGACGTTAGATGCGGCGTTAGCAGTTGTACCGTTCCACTACGGCACGACGTTAGCAGTTGAGCCCGCACAACTCAGCGGTGGCACAACTTTAGCAGTTGTGCCGTGCGTTGTGTCGGTCGTGCCGGTCGTGCTGCGAGTTGTGCCGCGTTGTAAAACGGCGGCATGACTGCTAACGTTGTGCCGTAGTGCAACGGGACAACTGCTAACGCGCTGCTAACGTCGTGCCGAGCGCGGCACAACTGATAACGCGCACCCTTAGCGCGCGGCTTTAATTATGCGAATTTCAACATCTGGGAAAAACAACCCTGCATAAAAGTTTAGAAATTTCTTCATCCAAAGCAATTATCCTTGGATTCATCTAGGCTTAAAAATTGTGAAAATATAATATTTTTGTTTTGGTTTACGTCAAAAGAAGGTCATCAACTGAAATAGAATAGAAAAACGTCAGCAATCCCCTAGAAATTTTAATAGCTCATTACGATTGTTTTATATAAAACAATCATAAGAGAAACAAGATAGATGACGGCTTAATGAATAAATACACAATATATTTCGAGCATAAAAGAAGTATTATTTTAACACTTCAACAAGTCTTACGTCACGGGAGATGAGATCAAATTCGAGGAAATTGTTGTCAAAGATAAGTTGAAAGACAAAGGTGAATTGAACCCTAAACAAAGGCATTGAACTATAAACGTTTGGTTACTTTTTATAGGATGATCGAAAAAAGATTCCCCTGATTAATTTTCATACGGATATTTCTTCATAACAGAAATATCACAAATCATAGCAGAAAATTTTTTCACAAAAATTTTTGTTCTACCAAAAGTTGTTTCTGAGATCTTGACGAATAACTTTGTAGAGCATCACTTTTCCGGGAAAACTCATTTTAGGGGGTTCGTTCAAAAATTCTTGTTTCGACCCCCAAAAATATGCCCCGTTTTCATACGAATTTTTAGGATGATGATGAAGTTTTTCGAATTTTTCATGATCATTTTCGTAATTTTTGAGTTAAAAATAGGGGTATGACGTCCACAAAGTTGAGACGAAGCGACTTTTACACGAGAATTTGAAATTAGGCAAAAGTTTTCGGATCCGACCGGTACTCGAACTCCTGACCAGGCTTCTGGCTATCATCCAAGTGCACTACCATTGGTAGCACAAGGAGCCTAGTCAGGAGTTCGAGTTTCGGTCGGGTCCGAAAACTTTTGCCCAATTTCAAATTCTCTATATTTTCACGTTCTCGGCGTGGTTAATTCGAGCTCCATAATTCTCAAAAATTATGTTATCATACTTTTACACGATAAAGTTGACGAAAGAACATAAACTAACTACTTGATTGCCTCGAATTTGAGCTATATTTAGCCAACAATGACAAAAACACTCTAGCAATAAAAATGAATGACTATAACGAAAGACTTGTTTTTCTCGTTGATTACTTCGAATTCGATTTATTTGCATGTCCTTTTTTAAAGCTCAGGCAAAGAAGTTGATGAAAGTGATATTTCCAAGAATGGTCCTTTTACAGCGTAAAATAAACAGACGAATCGGAAATGACCATTTATGGCCGACTTCATTATCTAATCGGAAGCTAATTAAGGAAGAAAACGTGACGAAATCAATCTGGGTAACTATGATATTTCTCTGTCTTTTCGAAAAACAACGTGAATGAATGAAAAGTGATAGTTGTGTGATTTCAAAAAATGAGGTAGTTCATTTCAAGAAGATATTCGAAAAGTTCATGAAAAATGACGCATTGTTTGTTTTTACGACATATTCTGAATCGTTGTTGTTTTCGTGATGTAATTGCGTTTGAAGTTGGCTATTTTTGAAATCTGTGTATTACAACGAAAACATGAAAGCAGTAAAAATTCATAATTTGTTGATATTCGAAAAGTTGATGAAAAATGGAGCATTTTTTGTTTTTACGACATGTTCTGAATCGTTGTAGTTTTCGAGAAAATTGCGTTTGAAAGTTCATGTTTTCGTTGTAATACACAAAC
>JAQGCP010001063.1:0-13539 GCA_034699885.1 Acrobeloides thornei | reverse complement strand
AGAAAAATATGAGAAAACGCAAATAAACGTCACAAAACGTTGTTTTAAGGCGTTTTATTATGTTTTAAGACCGATCTCAGACTTTTTCCCCCTTTTTCAATTTTGAAACACACGTATCGTTCGGCATCAGATCTATTTCGACACGAAACGATCTTGGTCGTCACATTCCATGTCGGCTATAAATATAAGAGAGTAGAAAAGAAAAACCTTTTGATAATCACAGTCTATTATTTAAAAAAACAAACCTGTTGATAATAATGGTTGTCTACACACAAATAGTCTCGAACATTGACGCTGTTCTCGACCTGGCCTTGGATTTGTAGCGCATTCCAAGGTTCAACAATTTCTTCCATAACATCTTCGGCCTACAAAAAAGCAGCAAACAAAGTTTAAAATAAATATATTCTTCTTTATAAGCAAAATTTGTAATCTTCAAACAACAGCACCAGTGGTGCAGTGGATACGCTACCGTCTCGAAAGTTTTTTGGCTGGGGTTCGAATCCTCGATGCATGAAAATGCTTGCATGATCCTGATTCAGGGAAAATGACCTTAAGCCTAATAAATTGTGTTGCCAAAAAAAACTAGAATTATTAAAGTTTATTAAATAAAAACCCGTAAAATAACACATGTACTCTATACAAAAAAATTAACACATAATAAAAAGGCAATAAAAACCATTTGTACTATACATTAAAAATTCTATTTAACAAAAATCAAATTAATTGACTAGGGTGTTGAGATCCAGTTTTTGGGGAATGTTTCTTTGAGCGCTTCTCGTCCTCCGTTGAAGATTTATCTCTGCTTCTGGAAGCTTTACTATTCTTGGTGCTGTTCGCATGAATCGATGTGGCAAATGCTGCAGCTACGGATTTGGGTGGAAGAGCTGGTGGAGAGGCATTCAGTATTAGACTGTTCCTAGCCGGTGGCTCATCTATAAGCAAAGATTTGCGTTCTTCACGTAGCATCGAATTTCTTGCGTTTGGTGGAGAAGAATGAGTAATGCCTCCCTGAAAATTTATGTGATTTTGACACAGGCTTTCTAGCGCAACTAACGCTTTTGAAAAGACTTATTTCTAGCGCAACTAACGCGTTTGACAATGGCTTACTTCTGGCGCAACTAACGCTTTTGATAAAAGGCTTACTTCTGGCCCAACTAAAGGTGTCCTCGATCCTGGTGCTTGATTCTGTAACGTTTTCAAGGTTGTTGGGAAGTCCACATTTTTATCGATTCTATATGGACTTCTTTTGACAGATCCAGTATCATGCAAAGTAGAGTCGTCTGCAGAAGAAACCGATGAGTCGCCGCTGGCTATCCTCTCCAATTGCCTCATTTGAATCGGGCTTTTTGGGAATTTTTGCACATACGGAGGACAAACATTTGAAACACCTTCACCTAGAAAAACAACACTTTGTTATTACACAGTACCAAAGTTACCTTTAGTCGGCATGGAGTCATAGGCAGATGAAGTGCTTTCTGTCATCGAACCAATCATGGTGCTAATAGTAGCTTGGGAAATCGTGCTGAGCTGGTTGGTTGATGAATCTCCATCACCAGGAGGTGCGCTGCTTCGTGTGGTCGAAGGAGTGTCACTTGGAGTTTTTAATGAGCTTCGTGAACAAATTGGAGGAAGGGGTTCTTCACGGATTTGTGGGTCCTAAGAATTTGTATTTTAAAGGGTCAGTCCACTCGGAAATTCGATTTTTGGGTAAAAATTTTTTTAAAGTTTGTGTATTGCAACGAAAACATGAACTTTCAAACTCAATTTTTTCGAAAACTACAACATGCCGTAAAAACAAAAAACGCTCCATTTTTCATGAACTTTCCTAATTTTTCATAGTGTTTTTTTCGAGTGGACTGGTCCTTTAAAATTATATTGTTGGTCTAAAATTGCTAACCCTTGCTTGCGCCAACAAGAAATCAACAGTTTCACCAAAACTTGGCCGATTCAACGCCTCTGTGTCCCAACACTTGATCATAAACTTGTAAATCTATAAAAATTTTAGCTACTATAAATGAATTTTTTCAACTCACCTCTTCGGGTATCCCATTTGGGGGGTCAAGCCTGCCACCTTTAACAACTAATTGCATGACTTCTTGATTCGGCCTTCCGGTATACGGCATATAGCCCATCGAAAAGATCTCCCACAACAACACACTATAAGCCCAAATATCCGTTTTGGTGGTGAAAATCCCATCCAAGAAAGCTTCGGGCGGCATCCATTTGACTGGCAAGAATGCTCGCCCTCCTTTCCGATAGTAGTCATTTCTGTAGATGTCCCTAGCCATACCAAAGTCGGCTATTTTCACCACTCGTTGTTTTGGGTCTTTGGTGGTGAGGAGGCAATTTCGTGCAGCAATATCTCGGTGGACAAATTTGTTCTGCTCCAAATATTCGCATCCCCTGGCTACATCCAATGCCATTTCGATTAGATCGAGCATTTTCAAAAGTTGTGGCTGGTCTCGCTCGGCTGGCTTGGGGCGATTTTCTCGAAGATAATTTTTCAGATCACCACCCTCGAGCAATTCGAGTATGATAAAGCGCGGCTGGGCTTCGAAAGAAACCCCATAGAACTTGACGATATTTTCGTGTTGAAAACGGCTAAAAGTTATTCATGAGTACACAAGAAAATCGGTACTAGATCAGATTAGCAACCCAAGATGATGGGGTTCAAAATCCGGAAAAAATTTTTTTTTAATGATCTCTATAACTTCCTTGACCCTGATTCAGGGAATGGAGTGGGTGTATTGAAGCGAAAATGAAATAAACTTCGATTTTTCGCCGGAAAACCGGTGTGATAGAGCGACCGACCGCTCACTAGAAGCCTTTATTTTACACTAACTTATATTTTACATATACACACATATCAACATTGCCTAGCAACGCCACACCGGCTTTCTTGGGGTTTTTCTATGCGGCGAATCGAATGCGCGCATTCCCGATACGTGAAATTACTTCCTTGATCCTGATTCAGGGTCGGTGTATTGAAGCGAAAATCAAAACTTTTAGTTTTTTGTATAAAAAATTGACATTTCTGGGGTTTTTCGAATTTTCATAAATTGAATGGTGTTCAAAATTCAATTGTTTCCCGCTTAAAAAATTAAAAGTTTTGATTTTCGCTTCAATACACCGACCCTGAATCAAGGTCGAGGAAGCATTTTCATACATCAGGAATGTGCGCATTCGATTCGCCGGATAGAAAAACTCCTATAGGGTGTCATTTTTAGAAAAAATATAAAAAAATTTTCCGGATTTTTGCCCGAAAATCGAATTTCATGAAATTTTTACTTCAAAAGTTTTGCTTCCGTCTGAAAATCCTCAATCACATCAGGCCCAGAATCTGCGGGTAATGCTTTGATGGCCACTCGACAAAAACCTTCGTCAGCGAATTGGAAAATCCCTTCGAACACTTCTCCAAATGCTCCATGCCCGATAGTTCTAAAGAAACAACCATTCTCGAAATGTCCTTAATCTTTTCAACCACTCACTTGACAACTTTGATAAAATGCCTCGAAATATGCGGCATTGTGGTACTCTGGAAGTACCAATCCTCATACAATGGGTTACCGGCAATTCGATTTCCATTGTATACCGACGAGCTTCTCGAACTCCTATCACCCGGCCCATTCGCGACAACTCCTGCTAGCAACTGCATCTCTTTGGGCCAGTCGAATGCGTTTTGTTGCCTTCGTCGAATGAAACAACATATGATGGTGGAGCAGCCTAAAAGTCAGACCAAGGTCTATATTTTTGAAATCAACGGCTTACAAGCAATCAACAAGAGGAACAACAATGCTATTATCAAAGCTAATGCAAATCGGATGTGCTTGTCCGAAGGTATTGTATCGATGAACCCCTTGGTAGTTGAAGTAGCTACAAATAGTAAAGTCCACTCGGAAAAAAACTATGTAAAAATTATATATTCGGAAAGTTCATAAAAAATGGAACATTTTTTGTTTTTACGGCATGTTATGAATCGTTATAGTTTTTGAGATAATTGCGTTTGAAATTGTTCATGTTCAAAAAAGTTTGTGTATTACAACGAAAACATGAACGCAAATTCAAATTTCAAACGCAATTATCTCGAAAACTACAGCGATTCAGAGCATGCCGTAAAAACCAGAAATGCTCCATTTTTCATGAACTTTCCGAAAAAAAAGTTGAAAAATTTTTTAAGGCCGAATCAATAATCCTGTTGTATCAAGTTTCTGTAATCCTGTTGTACCAAGTTTCTGTAATTCGTACCATGTTTCTGTAATCCTGTTATACCAGCGTTTCTGTAATTCTGCTGTACCAACGTTTCTGTAATCCTGTTGTACCAAGTTTCTTCAATCCTGTTGTGCCAACGTTTCTGTAATTCTGCTGTACCAAGTTTCTGTAATCCTGTTGTACCAACGTTTCTGTAATCCTGCTTTACCAACGTTTCTTCAATCCTGTTATACCAACGTTTCTTCAATCCTGTTGTACCAAATTCCTGTAATCCTGTTATACCAACGTTTCTGTTCGATCTTTGACTTTAGCTTGTCTTAATATTTTTTTTCTTGCAACATTTTCCATTTGGCTAACCATCCAAGGAAGCCGACAAAGCACCAACCACCAACAATAATCGCTAATAAGCAGAAAAGCCGCGTGGAACAATGTTCGACTAAGGCACTACCATCATGCCGCTTATTAATATTCATTAAACAAAACAAAGCATTTGACCATCGCTAAATGATGATGAATGAGCATATTGCAGCCGGCGGTGGGCAAGAAAGTGATGCTCGGGACCAACGGAAGTCGCAATAACAGCGGTGGCCTTTTTGCCGTGGCACACCACATATTGTCGGCGGAAGTCATCCGAGAGGTCAAGTGTGAGGGATGACCTCAGTTCAAGGAGTTCCCGACATGTATTGTTTGATTCAAACTAATCGCATTGTTTTACGAGGTTGACTCGTCTCGATGCTTTTATGTATATTTGGCGTACCGCTCGTTTATAATGTAGAAAGTGACAAGTCTGGGCTTTTAAAGCGTTAGTCGCCGCAAAAAGCAACGCACGAAAAAAATCGAAAGGTCAAAATTAAACAAAATGTCGCCAATCGATTCAGCTTGCCGAGTGCTTCAAAATGAGTACCATATCATCTGGTTTTGGGTTTTTCTCATGGCCGAGTGGCTAACACTCAAAAGGCACGGGGTTCAATTCCGCACCAAAAAGTCTGAAGGCAAGGGTCAAAATTTAAAAAAACGTTGTCGCCAATCGACTCAGCTCGCCGAGACTTCAAACGAGACCATATCATATTTTTGGGGGTTTCCCATGGCCGAGTGGCTAACGCGCTTGCCTTTACGTAACCGTGTATGTGATTTCCATCCCTTAACTTTACACACAAAAATTACTGGCCATGATGAAGGCCAATGGACGACAATCGAAGGAGAACGTGCCGAAAATGTTTTTACAAGTCGACTCATTTACATATTCATGACCTTGGACGATTGTTTTTTGTAGACTCCCAGTGCAAGCATTTTTTGTATTTGGCTCGGCATTTTGATGATCAAACGAGGTTGGCGAAAAACATGTTTTTAAGGCTCATTAACCGGACAAAAAAGCATGGGAGCTATGATCTTTATGTGGGAATAGATGAGTTGTATGAGGGAAGTGAACAAGAATGTAATGAGTATCGTTATCTTTTATATATAAAAATTTATAATGAATAAAAATAATGTATAAAAAAAGTTGCACAAGAAAAACTTAAGAACAAAACTGCACATAATGTTCAAGAAAAAAATACACTTTACAACAAATGAGCTCCGAAAAACTATAATCCATTTCTGATTGAAACTTTGTGTCAAAAAAATTTTTTTAGCCAATCAAAAGTAGATTAAAGTTTTCCTGAGCAGGACCAGTCGACTCGGAAAAAAGTTGCCATAATCGTAAAGTTGATGAAAAATGGAGCATTTTTTGTTTTTACGGCATGTTCTGAATCGTTGTAGTTGTCGAGAAAATTGCGTTTGAAATTTTGAATTTGTGTACAAGCTCTTCGTTGTAATACACAAACTTGTTTGAATTCAAAATTTCGAACGCTCTTGGCAACTTTTTTTCCGAGTCAACAGGTCATTTTATGAGAATAATTTTTTTAGTAAAAAAATCTATGTGCAATGCCTATGAATGAAAGGCATATTTGGCACCTTACAGGTCAATTTCGCATTCAGATTTAAAAACAAAAAGCAGTGCCATATCCAGAAGGAGGTTCAAGATCCTGATCCGAAAATATAAGGGGATCCAAACTTTTTTTTGGCCTTGAAGGGTACATGTACCCCTTGTACCCTCTCTCCTTCCGGTACGGCACTGAGATCACAGTATAAGCGAAAAAATGCGTTTAGTGACTTTCGAAGAAAGTGTCGGGACAAACTTTTGAACAACTTTCTTCCTTTGATTCGAACAAAACATACCGCTCTTCTTATATAAGCAAATTAGATAACAAAAAGTAGGAAGTTTACGATTCACTGAACCATTTTGCAATTTCCTTTTTTATAGAAAAGTTCCGCTTTATTACAAGCCACAAAGTTTTGTAACAAAAAAGGGTAATTAGAAGAAAGTTGTTTGTTGTATCCCGACAAAAACAAAATTTTGGCATAGGCTCTAATGAAACGATACGAATGAAACGACATAATGGAACGTAATCAAATTCAGGGTTTTCGTGTCAATACTCAGACAAATTCAAATCCGTTTCCGGACGCCATCTGAAAATGAAATCGTTTCATTCGTTTCGTTTCAAACCTTTCATTTCGTCTCATTCGAGTCATTCGACTATGCCAAATTTTTGAGCTCATCTCTTACTTCGAAAACACTAAACGCATTTTACAGCAGAAATTTCACGCTCTTTTTTACAACATTCCGTATATAAGAAGTGCGTGATTTCCGCTTCAGTTGGTAACAAATATAATTTGATATAAATCTATCGTGACTAGACAGACACGCTATAATCTTTAGAAACTTCAAAATAAGACTTTTCCTTTTTTTCTCCTGTCCACTCGGAAAAAAACTCCATGGTCCTCTTGAAATTTCTAAAAATTACCAATAAAAACAATCTAACAAGGAATGATTTTGAAATGGTATATCGGTTGTTAGATTTTGAAACTATTGTGAAATAGCTGAGCACTTTCGAAGACGACTAGGTGTATGACGCACCGGTGAAGGCGAAGATAAGAGATCGGATTTTTTGGCACTGCGTTGGAGGTGTTTTCGAGTCGGGAGGAACTCTAAAAATATAAAAATAAAATTTTGTTAGAATAAAACTTTTCCTAGTTTCCCTGATTCAGGGAAAAATTGGGACGAATAACCATTTTCGCTTCAAAACACAAGTTTTCCTTGAATCAGAGTAAAATTTTTTTCAAAAATCCACTTTTTTTTACACACCCTGTATATTTTAAATCTTACCGTTGAGTCTAGATTGTCGTTTCTTGGGGGTAGCAGCAAGACTCTTGGCCGATTTGAGCACATCTCTGTCAGAATCATTGAAGAAGTCACTCATGGCACTTTCATCCGTCGTTGGCAACAAGAATGAATCTTCGGTATGCATCGAAACATTCTGCAAATCTTCGGGATCCTTGTTTTCAGAATCGAATTCTTGCGAGGCACTAGTGCTCGAAGCATAGTTCGAAAGGCGATAGAATCCGGGCACACTAGCCGGATCGACTTGCGTATATAAGAATCTCGAGTTGGAGCTGGTTGGCAAGGGGGAGTCGCTCACAAAGTCGAACTCCCATTTGTTCTTGTACTCTTCTTGCATTTCGTCGATTAGCCGGCGGACAAAATCGTCGTCGGTTTCGTCACGTTTGCCAAACAGGCAACGCCGTGCCGACCGTTTTGGAGTTGATTTGGGATCGGTGAATGCGATCGAAGCCGCGGTTAATAAAGTATTCATCATTTTTGAGACTAAGATTATAGTGAATAAGGCTATTGTTGCCAACTAAAAATAACGGGATTAAAAATAGGTAAAAAACGGAGAATGGATAATAACACGAATGTTGTGGTTGGCACTTCTTCAAGATCGAAATTAGTTAAGGGTTATTCAGTGACCACCATGGTGTAGTGGTCCGGTACGCTAGGGAATCATCGGTTGCGTCCAAAAGATTTTCCCTTGTACCTTAGTTTGTGATCCGCACGATCACAACAACGAAGGCACGCAAAAATAGATCAATTTTTGTCCTTCAATCCCCAACCTAGCCTATTATTATGCCGAGAAGGTCAAGTTCAAAAAAGGCCAGCAAGGTCACTCTTGGAACTCCAATATAAGGAAGAGGAGTGACCATGACAATCGACGGGCCAATGTGTTATTTGAAAATGATTCGAGGCAAATAGAGCTGGCTTCTCGAGGTGGGGGTGGGGATAATCCCGGATTGGGTAAGAGAGCAAATACAAGAGATATAGCCCGATCTTGACACACGACATTTTGGGTCAAGTGAGAAAACGGCGCGGCACGAATGGTTTTTTTCGCGTAGAAGCATACGTAAAATAATTAAAAACAGAAATTGAAATATTAAAAGGGCCTATTGGGGCTGATTGGGGATAGGGGATCGATTTTGTAAAAGTTGAAAAAAACTTCAAAAATTGAAAAATTCGTAAAATTGAAAAATCGAAAAATTGATCAAAAATCGAAAAATACGGTAAAAATTGAAAATTTCTTCAAGAATCGAAAATGTTCTTATACCCCTACCCTGATTCAGGATTTTCGTTTCAATAACCCATTTTTTGTTTTACACCAATTCTCAAAAATCTTTTTTTCTTGCCTCATAAATTTTCGTAGAAACTCCTGTGACAACTCAAAAACCTAAAAAGAAATATATCACGAAGAACAGCAAGTGTTCTACGAAATAATAATAGTACAATGAATAACTAGTGACAATTTCGGGCATTTTTCACTCAAAAAAAGCGAACAAAAAATGCATTAATTTAAATAATAAATGGACGCTAGACGCCGTACTATTCTAATTCCAAGCCGGACTGACCACAACAACAAAAGCCGGCGCTAGAAACCGGCCAGCCACCCTTGTCTTCCCGTGCTGTACAATGGTTCAACACAAAATGGGCACGATGCCAGGCCATTTTTCCTCCAAAGTGTCGATAGACGGCTTCCTCCAGCAAGAATGGACACTCGACCAAGACAGCGGAAAGGTCAGTACAACCATACAACCCAACCGGCCGACCGATCCGAGAACAATTCAAATGGCGTCTTCGAGCGGTCTTGCCGACTCGACCACTTCCCGCGGCTTTCGCGACACTAAATAATGCCCACCCAGCCAGAGGACGATCCCGTACATCAAATGCCGTCTGTTTGCTCCACCCCGGTTCGCTTTCCTCTTACACCATTCGGACAGTCACACGTCGACTCCGCCTCTGACCATACTTCGAGGCTTTATGCATCCTTTCGGCTGTCCTTAACAGGGAAATTGTTTGATGGGCAGCATGTTTCTAATGGTCATTCGACGAAAGGCTTATCACACTAGCCAATCGATTCTATCACTTTGTTAAATAGAGATCTCTGGCCTAAAAAGAGTGACTGGCCAGCCTGGGTTTTGTTAGCTACAGTCGAAATTTTTTTGGCCACCACAGAATTTTTTATTGAGAAGGCAATGTGTACATTGAAACGAAAAGAAATGTGGATACTTATATAGCTTTTTTGATGCATCCCTGCGTGGTCGTAGGGCAGAAAAATTGGATTAGTTAGTTTTAAGTAGAAGAAGAAGTATTGTTTTTTGATACATCCCTGCGTGGTCGTATGGAAGGAAAATAGGATTAGTTAGTACTAACCCTTATTTTCTTGTCATACGACCACGCAGGGATGCATCCAAAAAGCTATATAAGGATCCACGTTTTTTTCGTTTTTTTTGTACACGTGGCCTGATTCAATTCTGTGGTAGCCAAAAAAATGTTCGACTATATTTTGGTGTAAATTCAACCAGCTGCTTCATTGACAAAAACTAGCTGGCACTGGCTTACAATTTTACAATGTCGAATCGACGCGTGCCCATTTGTTATTCACTAATACACATCGTAAAAAAGATCTGCATAACAAAGATTCGAGGAAATTTGCATGCAAGCTGGCGCTAGCACCGAATCACATACATGTTTAGGATAAAAAAGTGGTGAATTTTTATAGACAGTGGTGCGACGCGAATAATTCTTTGGGTTGTGGAAATTTTGATTTTTAGTCAAGGGGAAGAAGATCTCAGTTTATTTTTTGGCATCCCGAAAAATTTTAAAAAGAACGATTCCCCAAGCTCTTGTTAGTATAGTCGAAATTTTGCTACCACGGGACTTTTGATTGAATCAGGCAACGTACATTGAAACGAAAAGAAACATGGATAAGAAACATGAGTACTAACTAGTACTAACTAATCCTGATTTTCCGCCATACGACCATGCATCCCTGCGTGGTTGTATGGATGGAAAAACACGATTAGTACTAACTAACTACTAATTACTACTACTAACTACTACAGTACTAACTAATCCTGATTTTCTCGCCATACGACCATGCATCCCTGCGTGGTTGTATGATTGGAAAAACACGATTAGTACTAACTAACTACTAATTACTACTACTAACTACTACAGTTTTAACTAATCCTGATTTTTCGGCCATACGACCACGCAGGGATGCATAAAAAAGCTATATAACGATCCACGCTTCTTTTCGTTTCGATGTACACGTTGCCTGATTCAATAAAAAGTTTCGTAGTAGCAAAAAAAATTTTTGTCTATAGTGACTAGGGGTATGATTCAAAAATTGAAAATTGAAGATTTAAGCAAGAAAATCCACCTCTCTCAATAACTCCATCTGATATCTTTTTATTGGAGAGCTGTAAGGTCGAATGGACATAAATTAACTTTAAAACTTGTAAATGGGATAAAAAAGAACGGCTCATTAAAGCAAATAGTCGTAATAGACAAACAGTTGCGCACCCAATATTTTATGCCATACAAGAACACTACAGTTTAATGACTAGTCGAATGAAGAACGGCACTCTTTTCAAATGTTGCATCCTTGAAAGAAAGATGCGATATTTAAACATGAGCAGGATAAATGGCTTACCCTTTAGACAAATTCTTTCCGACCTTTAAATATTACAGTTGAAATTTTTGTTGGCTACCACGGAACTTTTTATTGAATCAGGCAACGTGTACATTGAAACGAAAAGAAATGTGGATAGCTTTTTTTATGCATCCCTGCGTGGTCGTATGGTGGGAAAATCATGATTAGTTAGTACTACATGAAAACTTTTTCTGAAAATGATCCCTCTAGGGGTAAAAACATGCGGAAATCTGAATTTGATATTTTCGAAGCAAAAAATGCTTCCCTGATTCAGGAAGGCGTATTGTGTATTGAAGCGAAAAGTTGAAAAAATGCGATTTTTGCCTAAAAACGACGTAAAAATGTACAGCATTTTTTATAACTCGCCAAGACGAATAAAATGGCACCAAAATTATCAAATTTGGATATTGTTTTGGGTTTCCTTGGCCCTGATTCAGGGAATGGAGTTGGTGCGTGGTGTATTGACATGAAAATAGAAAAAATTTTATAAAGTGCACTTGTCCTTTAAGTAATGCCTAATGGAAACAAAAAAGTTAGCACTAGAAAACAGATGCATTTGATTTTTGATCAGTAATATCAAGCACAGTCAAAACAACAAAAATTCAAATTTGCGGCAAACAACAAAATTTCCTCAAAAATACAAGGAAAACGCGCCAAAAAGCATCAACAACACAAGTTGTGGCATATAAAAAAGCGCGCGAACTAACAGAACACTAACAGTCCAACTAAAACATCATCCAAGAAGAAAAATAACACCTCATTCCAAAACAACGTGACTTGTCTCATCTATAAGATCATGAGCGGAAGAAGACCAAAGAAGAAGAAATAAACAACGAATATACTAACACAATGTGGGGTACTGCTGTTTCTCCCTAAAACTGGCGGGCTTTTCGTCTTAAGGGCCTTCTTTGTCTACACGAAAAAGCCTGACTCACCAGAAAACGAAAACATGACCGATGGAGGAGGAGAAGAAGAAGAACTGTCACTTTCGTCATGAATTCTCCTAAACATCGCCTAAAGAGCCATCGAATCTGCATAGTGTTAGTGCCAAACCCAGCAGCCAAATCTGTTGACAGTCGACCGGTATTCTTTTTCACCTGACTCAGAACCGGTTGTTGCCATAGGTCTGTATTGTCCATTCAAAGAATATCAGAAGAAGAAAAAAATCACAAGCAATAATACAAAAAATGGTGGGCAGACGGGTTTTTTCCCGCCTTGATTTAATAATAAAAATAGCAAAAAAGAATAAGAAATGGCGCGAATTCTATTGTTTCTTTATTGCAAAAAAAGCAAAGAAAATTTCAACTTTGATTTTATCATTGTGGGACGTGATGAAACATATAATTGAACATTTTATGCAGAAAATCGAGAAAAAAACAAACACTTCCCTGATTCAGGAAAGTGGTGGGTGTATTAAAGGACCAGTCCAATAATTTACAACCATATGAAAAAAATGAAATATTCGAAAAGATCATGAGAAATGGAGCATTTTTTGTTTTTACGGCATCTTCTGAATCGTTGTAGTTTTCGAGATAATTGCGTTTGAAATTGCTTATGCATTTCGTTGTAATACACAAACTTTTTTGAATTTTTTGCGGAAAATCGATTTTTGCATCGATTTTTTAAATTTTCATCAAATGAACATTGTAGCAATTTTTTATAGCTAAATGAGACGAACAAAATGACACGAAAATTATCCAATTTGAACATTATTTTGATTTATTGAAACGAAAACATGAATCAGGATTCTCGTTTCAATAACCCAAAACAATGTTTAAATTGGATAATTTTAGCGTCATTTTGTTCGTCTCATTTAGCTATAAAAAAATTGCTACAATGTTCATTTGATGAAAATTGAAAAATTGATGCAAAAATCGATTTTTCCGCAAAAAATTCAAAAAAGTTTGTGTATTACAACGAAAAGCTTTAACAAATTCAAAATTTCAAGCGCAATTATCTCGAAAACTACAACGATTCAGAACATGCTGTAATAACAAAAAATGCTCCATTTTTCATGATCTTTCCATACATCATTTTTTCATATGATTGTAACTTACTGCACTGGTCCTTTAAAGGGCCAGTTCAGTTTCGCGAGATTGTTTTTAAATGAAAGGCTCAATTTTTTAGCATTTTTGTTTTTACATAATATGTTGAAAATTTATACTTTCTGCTATATTTCAATTCAAAGTTTTCACTTCCGTGTAACCTGAGAGTCTGAGTATTGAAGCAATTCTTGCAAATCAGGCAAAACAAATGTGAATTTCTTCCTGTGCTATAGGAATGATAAATAGATTTTGAAAAACAATATTTTTGATTATTTTTAAAAATCGATTTTTTCAATGTTGATGTTTTCACAGAAAAAATTCACACTTGTTTTGGCTGATTAACACAAATCGCTTCAATAATTAGATTACTCTCAGGCTACATAATAGAGAAGAACTTTGAATGAAGTTTTTGTTTAGTAAGC
>JAQGCP010001062.1:0-13543 GCA_034699885.1 Acrobeloides thornei | reverse complement strand
CCTCAGATTCCCATCTTTCAAGATTGCCGTCGCTCGAAGAAATCCGTCCTATACTCAATTTTTGGCAAAGTTTTGAACATAAGGAAAATGGGCATAACTAACGCTTTATCAACTACGCCATGAAAGCAGATCGACGACGGGTTTTCATTTTTACCAAATACCTAAGCTAAAAAGGCAAAAATGAAAAATTGAATTTTTAATTTTTTCAGAGGGGGTGCGTTAACATATAAAACATTTATTTCGAAAAAATTTAAAAAATTGCAAATTTTTATAAAAAACGTATTGATTTGTCCTTATAAAAAATTAGAGCAATTGATTATCCTACTCGATATGAACCCCAGGAAACATAAAATATTTTTTACTATTGGTTGTTACGAATTGTGGCTGCTGAAACTTGATTTCCTCTTCTTGTGTCTTTTTATTTATCATTTTAATCTCTTGACTGCCAACTCTTCTTTTAATCTAAAATTGTGAAATTTGTATGGTTTTTTCACCCCTACAAAGTTTTACAGCAAAAATTTCGAGATGAAATTTTGCAGTAGAAATCTCAGTCAGATAATTCTGTAGATAAAAAAGGGCGAAATTTTGCAATTCTTACTATTATTGCCATATCTTCTAGATCATATTTATGTGCAAACTTATAAAACACTTTGCTTATGCTGTCAATAAACTCAGATCCCGTCCAATGGCGGTAAGAAACCATGGTAGGCACAGTGGCATAAAAGACAAAAAAGTCCGAGTAGATGGGAACCCTTTGCGAGCCATGTGCAGGCGATTTTTTCAGTAATAAGTTCGAAATCTTGTTTAGAACCATTCCAGATTGATATTTTAGAAAAGAAGATAGTTTTTGCCTATTAACTTCTTGTTGGTGACTAGAAACAACGGCACCAGCATCAGAGTTTTCTAAAACAATTCATTAATTCTGTAACTTCGTAAACTCTGTAACTTTTTAACTTATTTATCAATTTAGACTCACCTCCACGACATGCCTGGAAAATGAAAAACTTTGGCTTTTCCACCAAATCTCCAGCATTATCACCGTTAAAAAGGCTCAAAATTTCATGATCAATATCAATCTCCTCGCCATGTATATCACAGATGGTACCATCATCGCCGTGTCCCATGATAACAACGATGCAACTATCGTACTTCATGTGTCGTTTATCATTGGCGAAAGCTTTGAGACGTTCCACTATTTCCTTAAAAAATAATATAAATTTGTAACCATAGCCAAAGCTCTGACGATTCGATGGCGCAGTTTGAAATTTTCAAAATAAATGATCTTCAGATTGAAAAATTCAAAATCTACTCATCATCAAGATAGCGATTTTTTAGTCTTGATGAAACAGACTGTAGGTGGATTGCTCTCAAAAACTAGAGCCTTAGCTACAAAAT
Source organism: Acrobeloides thornei (assembly GCA_034699885.1). Taxonomy (NCBI): domain Eukaryota; kingdom Metazoa; phylum Nematoda; class Chromadorea; order Rhabditida; family Cephalobidae; genus Acrobeloides; species Acrobeloides thornei. Next base: position 12,148 of record JAQGCP010001062.1, on the reverse strand, counting down.
TAAAATACAGTCAATCCTCAATTATCCAATCCCCCCCCAGGTCCACTGGTTAGACTGTTGTAGTTAGTGGTTAGACGGTCTAGAACAGTCTAACCACTGAATAATCTAGGGTTGACTGTATTACTGTTGTAACCTGTGGTTAGATTCAGAATCCGTATTCAGAATCAGAATCTAAAGTCCGAATCCAGAATCCAAAAAGCCGTATTCAGAGTCCGGATTCAGAACCCAGAATCCAGATTCAGAATCCAAAATCCGAATCCAGAATCCAAAAAACCGTTTTCAGAATCCGAATTCAGGACCCAGAATCCGAATTCAGAATCCAGAATCTGGGTTCTCTCCTGTAGGATTGACTGTTTCCGAAATTTGCATATTTCGAACCTCGTTTATTCGATCCCCTCCCATTGACCTCGATTATCCGACCCCCTCGAGAAGAACGTCAGATAATCGAGACTGTATTACATCTTTTTTTAGGTCCACAATAGTACGACCCTCGTAGATTTCAAAATTCATTGCTTTAAACAATTCTTCTAAATTTTGAGCATCTAAATCCGAGCCTATTCGATCTCCCTCGCGATTTGGCATCCATTTGAACTCGTTGATGATTATAGCTAGACCTTTTGTCTCCGCAAAATGAGGATAAATCTAGAATGGTTATATTAGCGTAGAACTCAAGAGTCACACCGGTAGATTTGTATATTTTCCTGTTTCATAAAGCTTATGAGATAATTTTGTATATTCATTAAATATTTCTTGATTTTCATCTCGATTTAAGTGTCCTAAAAATTATCATATGTAAGACATTCTCTACCATAAGTTCATTCAAAATAAACTTATAGGCTTATAAAGATAAACCTGGCTAACTTAAAAATCTAGAGTGTCATACTCCAGGGGAATAAAATTTTGAAGAATTATTGAAAAATATTTTATTTTCGTCGAGATATGGCCTTTTGAATTTTAAAAAAAATTTAAGCCTTACATTCAAAAATCCACCAAAAATTAAAATTAAGTCGATTTCCTTCGAGCGACCACTTTTTGGATAGCTAAGCGTATGAGGAACATTATGTAAAAGAAATTATTGACAATGACTTCGATTTCACGGAGATATGATTTTTTGAAAAAATGTCATTTTTTCAACTTTTTCAAATTCAAAGGGCCATAACTCAGCGAAAATAAAATATTTTTCAATAATTTTTTTTATAGAACGTTCCTTTCTACAGTAGCTATCTAAAAAGTGGTCACTCAAAGAAGTCCGATTTAAACTCGATTTTAAAAGAGCAATCATTAACACCTTCTAATCTAATAGAGCCCCATGGGTTCTATTAGAAGTTTTACGGTAGCTCTATTTTCATAGTACACATGCCTATTTCAATAATCAGGGTCGGGGAAACGATTTCAAGGTTCCGATGTGTGCAATCGATTCCTCGCATAGAAAAAGCTACTGTAGGGTTAGTTTGGTGAAAATTTAAAGGATTGAAAAAATTTTTAAAAAATTGAACAAAATTCGAAAAAATCTCAGTTTTTACTCATCCTGTAGATCATCCTTGTTTTTTAGCCAAATGATTTAACTTCCTTTTTTCAATTTGTTTTCCGAAAGAGAGTGCCTTTAAAACACTATTTTAGCTATTTAAAGGTACTTTATCGGATAGTGACAGATTTTTATTATTGACTATAAATAGGTTTTTTCATTTTTCCTTCCAAGATTTTAGTATGAAAATTTTCCTTGGCCTTAAGCCTTAGGCTTAGCCATATTCTTAGCCTTAGACCTATCCTTTGTCTACTCAAATAATATATGCCCTACATAGAGGGAGATTTTTGGCCTCAGGGGGCCTAAAATCCAATTTTCAAAAAGCGTTCCAAAATGGCTGATTTATCTTCAAATAATTACCCTACCGGGCGGTTCATTTGAGAAACTTATTGTAAAAGCGCGCGAAGCGCACTCAATATAGGCTTAGGCGCGCCTAGCGCACGAAACGCGCTAGTATGATATAAAAATTCCGGTTTCTTTAGTTTATAAAACTCACTTGTCTGTTTTCATATTCTTAAAATCTAATTTATCATTTTGTAAATTTAGGAAAGGGCTTCGACATAAAATCTAGAAAATAAAAATCTAGAACATAAAATCTAGAAACATAAAATCTAGACGACATAAAATCTAGAAGTCGAAAATCTAGAAAATAAAAATCTAGAACACGAAATCTAGAAAATAAAAAATGCAATAAAATGTTGCCTGAATTTCAATCAAATCGTGTTTATTGAAGCGATTGGCAGAACACCAGGTTAAATCACTTCAATAAGCACTTTATTGAAATCCAGGCAACATTTTATTGCATTTTCATGAGTGCACTAATTGCAAAATTCTTTGCAAACGTCTCGAACGAAAACTTTTCGTTCGGGACGAAGAGTAAGTGCGTATTAGTGCACCAATTACTGCGCTCAACAACGCTGTCGAGACTAGTATTGGCGACCCTTAGCGTTGCATTTACGACTCATTTTTATGCGAATTTCAAGTTAACTACTGTAAATGGCAATGCTGGAGTGTTGCTAATCGCTTCAGTAAAGATTTATTGAAAATCAAGCAACGCTAACCGTCGGAAATGCGTTGCAATCGTCGAAAATATTTCCTAAATCGGAAATTTTCAATGGTTAGCATTGATTTCCGACGGCACCGATTTATTTTTTTGTAAAAGTTTTTTTATTGCGTTTTAAACCAAGGATTCTTATATGCATTTAACAAAAAGACTGAGACTGTTAAAGGAACTGTCAAGTTGCGCTGGATTTGTACAGTGAAGCACTGCAACTCGGCGTTAACAACTGATGTAAATGGAAATATTTTGATTCCGGTCAAGCGAGAACATGATCATGCTCAACATGGTCCAATTTCCAAAATGGCTGAAGCTGCACGTGGAAGCATGAGAAAATTGGCAAAGGTTTGTATTGAAAGATGGCTTTTTCATTATGGTTATTTATTTGTATTTATTGTAGGACCGAAGTGAGCTTAGTTCGGGTGAAGTGATTAATAAAGTGAAGGGGAATTTGGCAGATGCAGTTATTGATGGACTTCCTTCATCACATGCACTAAAGAATGCAGTTAATCGTATAAGAGCGAAAGAATTCGAAGCTCCAATTGCGCCAGCTACTTTGGAAGATTTGGGTGAAATTCCAGATGAATTCAAATACGTTACATCACGAGGTATGTTTTTTATCCAATTTTGTATGAATTGCGACTTTTTAGATTCGCTTGGAGCTGATTTGGGTCAGGAATTGTTTTTAATTAGCGATTCCGGAGTAGGAGCGGATCGCATCTTGATTTTTGGAAGGCGTAAAGCGGGACGATTGCTGAAAAATTCTAGTCACTGGTTTATGGATGGAACTTTTAAGGCGAGTGAACGGTAGTAATAGAAAGGGAAGGGCGTTTTTTTATATTTTGTAACAGTTGCAGTGGTGAAAATTTTTGTTGAAATCTTGAACTTTTTAAACAAAAATAAACTCCAAAGGCGAAAATTTTTTTGAAAAGCGCTCGTTTTAAGCTAAAAAATCTCAGAAAATTACGGCTTTAGTTAAAATGGTAAAAATTGGACATTTTTGTCAAAGAGATGGGAAATTTTAGAAAATTTCGGTGATAAATCATAATTAGAATTTTTGAAAAAAATTTTAATTTTGGCAAAAACATAAGGGGACCTTTAAGAAAAATTTTCATTTTTTCAATTTCGAGGGGGGCAGCTGCTCCCCTGGATATGCCATTGAACTATTGTAAAAAAGATGTTTAAGGCCCAGCCTACATTGTTTCGTCAGCTGTTTACTATTCATGTGCCGTTTGAAGACACTCATCACACGATTCCAGTCTTGTATGCACTTCTTCCGGATAAAGAAATGGAAACATATAAAAAGCTCTTTCAGGCGGTAAGCTTTTTGTTATTTCAAGAGGTACAGTTAAACCCCTAACTAAGCCCATGGGCTTAGTTAGGGGTCGGGAGGGGGCTTAGTTAGGGGTTTTGGGAGGGGTGGGGTTAGTTAGGGGTTTTGTAGTTTCTATGATGAAATCTTGAATTATGATATTTCTGATAATAAAAAAATCGGGAGGGGGCTTAGTTAGGAGTTTGACTGTAATCTACTAATTATCTACTTTTAGGTTCATCGTTTGGCAGAATATAATAGCCCTACGCACGTCCACACCGATTTTGAAGCTGCGATTATTGGTGCTATAAGAAATGTGTTTCCGAACGCGATTCTTCTTGGATGTCTGTTCCATTTGTATCAGAACTGGAGAAAACAGTTGAGTGAAGTATGTCATTTTTTAATATTCATACATAAAAAAATTTCGGGAGGGGCCCAAATTGGAAAAAATTTTTTGCCTTGGTCCCCCTTATGTTTTTTGAGCGAAAAATGACAATTTTCGCTTCAAAAACCCAATTTTTCCCTGAATCAGGATCAAGAAAGCATTTTCAAGCTTAGAGGATGCGCGCAATCGATTTTTCGCATAAAATTACCCCTAGAAAAGTCATTTTTGCACAAATTCAAAAAAATTTTTTTCGGAAGTGCTACTGCAAAGTTTACCCCCCTCCCTTTAACAAAAACAAGAATCGGCCATTTCTAGAGATGGATAATGAGTCAGTCAACGTCCCTTCGACTTCTAATAATAATCAGGCTTCAAAGAAAAATGCATTTATTCGACCGATCGTTGAAGTGATACCGCTAGTTATTTATGAAGAAGAGAAAAATCGATATCAACTTTTTAGTCATGATTACTGGCCGACTTTTCCTAAAGGTAACGTCTTTGAATTTTTATAGAGTTCCCAAAGAAGATCCATCCATACAAGGTGAGCTAAAAAAACCGTACTTTTGCGTTTTTTGGTGAAAAATTTTCAAAAATTTTTTTTTGCGTTTTCAAGGTTTTTCGATGCGTGCAATCGATTTCTCGCATGAAAATAAAGTCCATTCAAATCCAAATATTAGGAAATTTTATTTGTTGGCGACCTCGTTTGATGTACATCCTACCTAACTAAAAAAATCGCATCGAAAAATCTTTTCGGATAGCCAAAATATCAACAAAGGTCTAATGTAAAGTACCTATTGGGCCACCCTGTATAAGAACAAAATTCTAGAAGGCTTAAAAATCGTTACGCTAAGCGGTGCTCATGCTTCTGGGAAAACATCACTCATTCATACTATTGCTTATCGACTTGGCTATTGTCTGAATGATCAACAAACAGTTTTGACAAAATTTCGAACTGGTAAGCTATCATATAACTTAAAAAAATCACTTAAGCTTAGGCTTAAGTTTAGGTTTATGCTTAGGCTTAAGCTTATGCTTATGCTTGAATTTAGGAGTTTTCATGTACATTTTTAAACGTGACCAACTGGCAATACTAGATTGTTGCGACAGTCTAGAACGATTAGAAGACGAAGAAGGCTCGTTAGCTGCTTCCTCATTTTTGCTTGAATTATATTGCTATTTATTATCCGATCATAGAATTCAACATATCCCGATGTCAAAAGTAGTCTCATCAGCATTATGCTAAATTTGTTTCATTATAGACTTTTTATACTACCGAATATCCTCAAGATGAATTTCAACATTGTGCAAAAACTATGATGGCGTTATTCGACGCTGGTATCAAGTTGGAAAGAATCGGAGCAATTCAAGTGACTTTGTTGTTGCGATATCCGGACATTATAAACGAAGGAGATGAACAATTCGAAGAAATACGGTTAAGAAACGAGTTAAATCGACATGTAAATTCGTTTCAACATCAAATTGTTACCATATTTAGCATACAAGGGGGACAAGCTACCTCGAGGCTATATGGTGTCGACCAAAAAAAGGTCGGCACCTATTTTCGCGCGGCTGGTACGGAGTCTCTCCCCATTAGGTCAGCCAGAAATATAGCTTTTATGTTTTGGGTTATATCCCGAGGTTCAGCTATATAGCCTTGAGACTTGGAATCAAAGTCTCAACTCAGCTTCGCCACTCCGAGGCTATATGAATCTTTAACTTTTAGCTCGATGCTAGCTACATGAGGGGGGCAGTCCTCCCCCGTTGGTACTGCTCTTCCTCATTGAATTAACTCTCAGAAAGTAGACTGGCGCTTTAATTCTATACCAAAATTTGAATACCTTATAAACATTGGGATGTTATTATTGATGTCTACTATGTCGATGTGAACAAGACAATGTCTCGATAGCTTTTCTTTTGATGCACTTTCCTTTGCCTCAACCGCCAAAAGATATGCTGATGCCTAAAATGATGAACCCCATACAAATTATATTAGTATGCGTAGGGTTGTTCAACGCGGAAGAAAAAATCGGCCAGAATTTTTCAATAAAAGTGCTTGCCCGACCACTTTCGGAGTTTCGATGTAATTTTCAATTTACAGGGTGTGTAAAAAATCGGAATTTGGGCGATTTTTTCATGTTTTTCGACCAGAAATTTTTTTTAAATGATCTTGTTAGGGTTAATTTGATGCGAGGAATCGATTGCGCATTCCCGAAGCTTGAAAACGCTTCCCTGACCTTGATTCAGGGAAGTGAGTGTTTTGTATTGAAACGAAAATCGAAAAATTTTGGATTTTTGCATCAAAATCATCTTCATGGGGTAATTTTATGCGGGGAATCGATTGCGTGTATGCCCGAAGCTTGCAAATGCTTCCCTGACCTTGATTCAGAAAATTAGTGCATGTATTGAAGCGAAAATCGAACATGTACTAATTTCCCTGAATCAGGGAAGCATTTTCAAGCTCACAATCAATTCCCTGCATAAAATTACCCCCAGAAGGATGATTTTGAGACAGAAAGCCGAAAAATTTTCGCTTTTTGTTTCAATACAAAAGACTCATTTCACTGAATCAGGGTCATAGAAGCGTTTAAAATTTAAAATTTTCATGCGCCGGTCACTACCTAAACCATGAACGTCACTAAGTATGCGAAAGAAAAAGTTTACCGAATTATAGTTCAATGATTTTTGGACGTAAATTTCTCCGGTATCGCTATCGATATTGAATGTAGACGTTTTATCATTTAATTTGAAGCTTATGCTCAGTTCATCATAAACTTCTTCGAATTCAACTCTTCCTATACTAGCTCCTAAAAGTTTGATCATATGAAGCTAGTACATAAACAAAATGATTTGTTATTTGTTTTTAATATGAACAAAATCCAACCTATGGGTGTATCTTCTGACACAGAAAAGCGATAAGACATCGAAGTAAAAAGCGGAAGTCTCTTGTTAGATCTCTCCACTTCGACTATTACTGTTGTGATGTTCTCTTCTTTTGTATGCAAATTTACATTCACAATTTTAAGTACATGCTCTGATCGATTCTTATAGTCCAAATGGCCAGCCAAATAAATCGTCCCACTCGATTCATCGATTTCAAAAAGCCCCGACTAAAAAACGTTTTGAACAAGTATCGATTAGATATCCCACTGAACATGAAATTTTTCATCATCTGAAATTGACCCCTGTAGGGGTAATTTTATGCAGAAAATTCGAATTTCACATTCCCGAGACCTGAAAATCTTTCCCCGAATAAAGACAAGGTTATTTATATGACGTATGGACACATTTTTGTCAAGAACCATATGCCATACTTCATATAAATAGCTTTGTCTTGGTTCGGAGAAAGATTTTCAGGTCTCGGAAATGTGAAATTCGGAATCCTGGCATAAAATTACCCTTTGAGGGGTCAATTCCAGATGATGAATCATTGTACAAAAATTTGTACAAAATTTTTTCGTTAATTTTGCGAAAATTTTTTAATTTTTTAACGAAATCAATGGAAAAAACTGGTTTTCGGGAAGTTGGTATCTAATTTTTGACCCGTCACGACGAAGTTAGGTAGAATGACACCCTCCCATTGGGCAGGCATGCCCCTCTGATCCACAATAGCTCCAAAAATTTCACGTTCAGTGGGATACCTCGATACTACAGGCTGGGCTTTAACCGGAATTTTGCCGTTTTTTAACGAAAATTTTTTTCAAAAAGTGATCTATTAGGGATAATTTTATGCGAGAAATCGATTGCGCGCATTGAAAAATTCTGAAAATGCTAACTCAGCCATGAGATCATCATTTTTTCACATTTTTTCGCCAAAAAACTGCAAAATTCCGGTTTTTTAAAACCCACCCTGTAGTTTCCAATAGCGACCGGAGCTGGATCCGAAATTTTTTTCGGATTTTAACCGAGAAGCGTCGTTTACCCCTTTTTCTATGCGGGGAATCGATTGCGCGCATTCCCGAGGCGTGAAAATGCTTCCTTTACTGGGTCAGAAAGTTGGTGCATTGAAGAGAAAATCGAAAAAAATCAACTTTTTACAGGAAAACCGACTTTACATAAGGTCTTTCTAGGCTTACACACATTTCTGATCTTGAAATCTGTGTTTTGATCGACTTTTCGCAATGTGAGCAATCGATTCTTTACCATAGAAAAACCTATGGAAAGTCGGTTTTCCAGTAAAAATTGATTTTTTTTCGATTTTCGCTTCAACACACCAACTTTCCGACCCTAAATCCGGTTAAGGGAAGCATTTTAACGTCTTGGGAATGCGCACAATCGATTCCCCGCATAGAAAAACTGGGTCAACGACGCTTTTCCGGTTAAAACAGGGCTCGGAATGAGTTTAATTTATCAGAAATGTTCTAATTTTGGCCAGCAGAAATTGCCTATGTTTGATTTTTTGACATTTTTTCTGATTTTCATTTTTTTATTCCGAGCTCTGGGTTAAAATCCGAAAAAAATTTCGGATCCAGACCCCTGTCATTTGCGGTCTCTATTGGAAATTAGTACCAAGACTTCTAACAAAAACTTTTTTTGTAGATATGCATTTTTGTTCAAAGGTCAAGAAGATTTACATTTGGACGAACGTGTCATGCAGCTACTCTATATTTCGAATCTAATGTTAAAGTCAAATAAAAACATTAACCAGAATGATGCTTGGCCTGCGTATGAATGTAAAAATTATTCCGTTGTTCCGTTAGGCACACGATCTGGTTTGATTCGCTGGGTTGATGGAGCGACGCCAATCTTCCAAGTTTATAGGAAATGGAAAACACGAGAGGTCTCTCTGCCCATGGTATTTTATAAAAAAAACATTTGTGTTTTAGGTATCAATCAATGCAAAGTTGACAGAAAAGGACGGTAAGAAATCGTCTACCCGAACCGAAAACCCAGCACCAGAAAATGAAAAGCCGATGGAGTTGTTCTTCCGAAAATTGAAAGAATCCTTTCAAAAAGCGGTATGCTTACACAAAAAATCGATATAGTTTTTCCGAAATAAGAAAATCCGTTTTTACCCCTAGAGGAGTCATTTCCAGAAAAAATTTTGAAAATTTTTCACGTGGATGGTCCCCCATTGTGTAGTAGCTCCAAAATTTTTTATCGAATATAGAGTTGTAGAAATAAAACGCCGCCAGACGGACTCGAACCTGAAACTATTGGGGTCAGTCCAGGTATGCGCGCGCTTTCGACCACTTGACTATCGACAGCGGGACTTTTTGTTTTATTTGGAGTGGAACTGGACTTTATTTAGGGATTACCAGTGGATATTCTCAAAGAAAGGGACCGTTGGCCGGTTCAAATTTTGTTAGATGTTCTGCAAAAACTGATTGAAGAAACGCCTAGAGATATTCTGGCTAGGTATATTCAGATAGTGGTGTTCAAAGTGATAATGGTAAAAGGGTTTGATCAATTTGAACATCACTATATTCAGATGATAGATGCAACAAAGTTTTTTTTCCTTTTAGAGAATTGTGGATGAACGCGGGAACTTGTGAAACTTGGTGGCGGAAGACTCAACGCTTTGCGCGATCTACAGCTGTGATGTCGATGGTTGGTTCGGTCCTTGGGTTGGGCGATCGTCATTTGGACAACTTAATGGTTGATCTCAACACTGGAAATGTCATCCATATCGATTACAATATTTGTTTCGAGCGTGGTCGAAAACTTCGGTAAACCCCCACCCGATGACGAAGTTGGATTAAAATTTTTGTTTAGTGTCCCAGAAACAGTACCTTTCCGTCTAACCGGAAATCTTGCATATGCACTTGGCCCAACAAATATCGAAGGGACTTATCGTGGATCTTGTGAGCATGTGCTTTCAGTGTTAAGAAATGAAAAAGAAGTTTTTCTTATGATGTTGGATGCATTTATCTATGATCCATTGGTGGATTGGACTAACCATGATCATGTTGTCTCGTCAAGTACAGTAAATGTCGCCACGATTTTGGCCGTCTATGGTATGATGAATATATAAATAGATTTTTTGCCAAAAATTTCAAAATTCGGACCTTTTCCCCATGTTGAACCCCTCCCCCGAGTAAAAAATCAGATTTTGAAATTTCATTTTTTACCTCTTGGTCCCCCAAGCGAAAAAGTCGTTAAAAATTTTTTTCAATTTCTAAAAAACTTCGATTCCACCTATTTTCGGCATGGGATGTTTAAAAATGTTGAAAACACCTTTTTTTAAAACACGACATCAATTTCCGAACAACCCAATAAATGCTATTTAGGAACCGATGAGCGCATTGAATTGGCATTTCCACTTGCCCAAAAGATGCTGAAGCTTCGAATTAAAGAGCTTAAAGACCTCTGGCTTGCAGCCAGGTTGGATTTCATGAAACTGTATAAAATCCACCGTGAAATTTTAGCAAAAATCTACAAGAAACATTGGAAATGTTGTCTAAAGTCCTAGATGAGATGCACAACTACCGGAAGTTTATCCTGCACGAGTCACCGCTTAGCATTACTGACGAAAAGACCCACTTCGAAAAGGAACGCATTGAAGCAGGGACTCAGCTGAGATTGGCACTCAAAGAACACCAACGCATTATGCTACTCTTCAAGCCTCTCCTTCGCTCCTTAAATAGGGTAATTATTTTGGCATAGGCTCGAATGAAACGAAAGGTTTGAAAAGATACGAATGAAACGATATGAATGAAACAATTTTATTTTCAGACGGCGTTTGGAAATCGTTCGGAAACGAGTTTGAATTTGCCTGAATATTGACACGAAAACCCTGAATTTGACTTCGTTCCATTATTTCGTTTCACGATACGAATGAAACGATTTCATTTCCAAACGCCGTCTAGAAACGAGTTTGAATTTGCCTGAATATTAACACGAAAACCCTGAATTTGGTTTCGTTTCATTTGTATCGTTTTACTTGATCGTTTCATTCGTATCTTTCCCTCCTTTTCGTTCCATTAGAGCCTATGTCATTATTTTTTGTTCCAAATTTTACAAAAAAATTTATTATTTAAGTGGGATGAGCGTTATGGCGCCTACTTGCGCCTCTACAAAGAGAAGTTCAGCGATCCACTAGTTAAAGGTCTCAAACTGTTGGATGAAAAGACTGTGGACTATGACAAATGTTTGGAGATGTTCCGCAAGGTGTTGGCGAATATCACAACCGTACACGAAAGCCTGATCATATTCGAAACTGCGTCAGACAACAAATCTCCAACTTTAGCGCTGACTTCCCCCGATCAACAATTCTCGATGAACGGATTTGCTGAAAGTCTGGGTATCACTGTGAAAAGTCGTGTTAGACAGCTAGAAAATCGGCATGCAAAGGGAGTTGCGAAAAGAATCAGCAACAAACTAGACGGTCGGGAACTTGAGACACAAAAAGAGGCGCCAACTTTTGGTGAATTGCGTCAAAAGAATTTGGATGAAACGAATGTGATGACGGTGGTTGAACAGGTGAATATTTTTTTAACAACAATTATCAAGAATGTATTCAAAATTAGCCTATTGGCGCAGATGTTAATAAGAGGAAAGGTCGACAGGAACTTTTTTCTGACTTAAAATAGAACTGTTCCTAGTGTAGTCCGTTTCAACCCAAACTATAAAAAAGCTGGACCCAAAGTTCAAAGTCCGAAGTTAGCATCTCATCCGATCTGGCAAGTTAAGCAACGTTGGGCCAACGTTGATATCGTAGTTTTAACCAGGGTCTGAAAAAAGGGCCGAGGCCCCAGGGCCGGCCCCCGAGGGCTTTGGCCCCTTACACGGGGCCGAAGCCCCCTGGGGCTTTTGGGAGCCGAGGCCGGCCCCCTGGGGCTTTTGGGAGCCGAGGCCGGCCCCCTGGGGCTTTTGGGAGCCGAGGCCGGCCCCCTGGGGCTTTTGGGAGCCGAGGCCGGCCCCCTGGGGCTTTTG
>JAQGCP010001061.1:0-13545 GCA_034699885.1 Acrobeloides thornei | reverse complement strand
AAAATTGATAAATTTTAACTCATCTTTTTGAACTCTGTTGATTGACTCCCCCCAGCTAGGACAGCTCCAAAATTTTAATATTCAAAAATTGCATACGAATTCAAATAATCTTCGACTCTTTATAGGTAGTCAAAGCACCAACAAACGATCAGATAGCTGATGCTACTGTGAGCAGTGACATAATGGTTGCAAATGGAAAACATGAATTACTTCACCTGCTTGGTACCGAAACTAATTGTTAAGGCCACCAAATTACGATATATGTACGCCTTGTATATTATTTGTGATCTCATAATACGGGACTTCTTTTTCATTTGAATGGTTTGTATTTTACCCAGAAAGAGATGTTAAAGTGTTGGATTGACCCAAAAGTTCTCCGACTTCACTTTATAAATATTCTTTATAGAATTTTAAAATATTTTATAATGAATATACAAGGGGCAAAAGTCCTTACCAAGGGGGCAAAATCTTGACATTGTCAAAAACGCTGAAAACGTGTTTTCTTTTCCAGAATTGTCGAAAAAACGTTTTTGAAATGTCAAGACTTTCCCCCCCCCTTGGAAAGGACTTTTGCCTCTTAGGCGAGGACTTTTGTACCCCCCCCCTTTTATGATTTTTTCAATTTTTATGGTGCGCATCCACAAAGCGTGAAAGCGGTTTTTGCCTGATTGCAGTATAAAAGGCTCATTTTCACGAAAAGTATTCGTTTTTTCGGGAATGCGCGCAATCGATTTCTCGCATAAAATTACCCCTAAAATGCTTGATTTTGAAAAAAATTTCGACTTCAGAACCCCGTGTCATTTGTGGCCGTTAATCCGAAGTGGTACCGAAAATTTCAAAGAAGTTTTAATTTCGACCAACTACTAACCACCAAATTGTATCATCTTTTGTAATTTATTTCTTACTGATTAAAATTATTCAAAATTACCAACAACAATTTAACAAGAGAGATCATAGATCAATAGAATTAATAAGAACAGATAGATTTGCAGGATGATAGTATTTGGATGTAGAATTCCGGAACAAGACCATCCGGGAATCAAGGCTTAGTAGACTTTCTAATACACAATAACCAAGAGCACTTCCTCTAGCCATAGAAAATGAAAAGTCGCCTCTCACGATTCTTCCAATAATCGTTCTAAAAATAGGGATTTGCAGCAGCAAAATGCATTGTTCAAGGATACTTTTCAACAATAATCAAACAAAATACGGTCTGTTTCAGCAAAAGATATTATAGAAACTTCCCGAGCCCAGTTTCGAACGATCCCGGGAATCGAACCCGACGGGCCCAAAGTTGCTTAACTTGCCAGATCGGATGGGATCGCTCGAAACTGGGGTCGAGAAGTTTCTATAATATCTCTCGCTGAAACAGACTACACTCACCTAGAACAACTATCCTTATATTTAGTAGATGATTCTTCCTTTTCATTCGCTAAAATTACTGGTTCTTTTTTAGGCTTTTTCGCGGTTTCTTTTCGCTTCGAGTTCTTCTTGTTGCGTTTTCTGTTTTCTTTCAACATTTCTTTATCCGGAAACATTTCATTCAATGAAACCAGCTTTTCCTTTTTGGTTATATCCAAAGAAATAAATTCCGGAAGTGGTAATTTTGGTCTTTTTTCAATATTTGTCTCTTCATCCGAAGATTCGTTGTCCTAAAAACTGTCATTTTTAAATTCAACAATAAACTGCACATTTGGAATCATTTGTTCAATTTCTTCTGTTAAGATAGTCTTCGGGTCATTCTTGAATCGACTCATATCATTTGATGTGGGTATGCATATTAGACCATGTCGCTTTGGACAACCACTTTTGATAGCTTGGAGCTTTATAGGAATCAATGCTTTTCGATGTTCTTGGATTATAGAATCTAAAAAGTTCATAAAAAAAGAAAAATAGGGAGAGCATATAGGTTATCCCCTTTCATAATTACGGGGGAGGAAATGGTCTCCCGAGTGCTGCTGCAAAGTTGACTCCCCCTTTAAGAAAAATGATGTTTTTCCAAAACTTCCTTCCAAATTCGAGGATCAGTTTCTACTCTGGCTATCCTGACCTGGTTTAGAAGTCTTTCCACGTAACCAAGAATCGATTTTCAAAAGACCAATTCGATCTCGGAGAACATAGACTTGATCTTCTGATATAGTATTTCTAGTCCAGTCAGTTATAAGAACAGACCATGCAAAACTGAAGGGAAATTTCACACGAATTAATTCGTATCTGACTTGACGATTATGTGGTCGTTTTCTATGCTTTTCCTGAAAGTATTATTTTGAAGAATAGACGCAAGACCAACCTCCAGTGATTTCTTTTCTTGGGCAATATATTGCTTCCCTGCTTTCGAGTCGGGAATATCAGCAGGAAAATTTAGTCGATCACTTTCAAACATGAGTGCCATACGATCTCTCAAACCAATAGCCCGAGCACCAGCCATATGAAGTGCAACCCAAAAATCAACACCTGTTCCAGCTGGTAGAATCAAATCAACACCGCTGGATAATGTTGAAGTTGAGCCTTTTCGAGAGACGTTTCTCACAACTATTAGTAATGGGATCTAAACCAAAAGATAAAAATATTACTCTCTTAATGGTAAACTTTATTTAAAGTGTCGACAACATGACGAATTGTATTAAGAAGCCGACCGTCCGATCTGGCAAGTTAAGCAACATTGGGCCCGCAGATTCGATTCCCACTAGGGTAAAACTCTTTCAAAAAAATTTTGAAAAGCAAAAGTTTTACTCATGAGAATCGAACCTGTGAGCCTAATGTTGCTTAACTTGCCAGATCGGACGGTCGGCCTCTATACACTTCACCACATATCCGACACATTATATAAAGCTAGTCAAGAAAAGAGTATAGGACTGAATAAAGCCTACTTTAAAGGGGGTGCTTTTTAGAGTACTCAGGTTGTTTGCTCTCATTCTATCCAACTCGGAGGTTGACAATCGCTTCGCTAGCTGATCAATCCTGAAAGTACGATCCCAAAATATATTTGCTGGTTTTGGCGGGTCTGATTTCAATAGAGACTGGTGTTCAATATTCGCCATGTTGTCAGACGAATGTTTCTGAGCTCTATATATTCTTGGGTCTTCTACGAGTAGAGAGATAATTGTACCATCTCGGAGTTGATCCGGCCGCTGATGATTTGAGCATTCTTTCCAGAATTTGTGGGATTCGCTAAATTGATGATTATTTAAAAGATGAGGCAAGTTATCTCAAAAAATTTGTTTTCAACATTTTTTCGACAAACGTAAAAAATGTTCGAAACGATGAAAAAAATACTGTTTTCGAGGATCGAACAAAAAATTTTTGGTGTTTTTAGCCATTTTTAGGTGTTTTTTGTTGTAAAAAAGCCAGAAGATACCTTACAATGGTCAAAAAATACCACAAAAACAATTTTTTTCGATTTTAAATTTTTTTCATTGCCTTACACAAATTGATCGCTTCGACAATCGTCCGGGAATTCATCCTCCTCGACCAATTTGGCTATAGAATTCAACACTGTAAGTGCATTTGGGCCAACCAAGGAAAAACGAACCAATTGATCTCGAAGATTTAACAACTAAAATTTGGCGTAAAAATCCAAGTTTACACAACGAACCCGAAATTTGTCATTCTCAAAAATCTCCGTTAGAATCTTCATGCTATGAAGCTTGTACGAGGAATAGCTCTTCCAGAAGGGCTTGTTTTTGTCAACGTCCACTTCTTCCTTCTTTTGCAAATTTAACAGGTTTACTATAGTACTCAGAAGATTCGCGCTTACAATTGGATGCACCCATAAGCACAGTGATGATGATCCATCTCTAAATATAGTCTGTTTCAGCCTCAATTATAAAAAAGCTGGACCCAAAATTCAAAGTTAGCATTCCGTCCGATCTGGCAAGTTAAGCAACGTTAGGCCCGCAGGTTCGATCTCACTAGGGCAAAAATTTTGATCTACAAAAACTTGGAGCAAAAATTTTTTGCTCCGAGAAAAGTTTTTTGTAGACCAAAATTTTTGGGATCGAACCTGCGGGCCCAACTTTGCTTAACTTGTCATATCGGACGGGGATGCTACTTTGAATTTTGGGTCCGGCTTTTTTTATAGTCGGAGCTGAAACGGACTATAACAAGTTTACTTAGAGCTATGCCAAGAGAAACGACATGGCGCGAGCAATTGGCTTTCACGATCAAAAAGAAGAATGGGTGTTTCAAGTAGGCTGGACCGAGCTGGCTTAAAGGCAAACGTGACGGAAGTTTCAGGTCGGCATAAACAAGACAATTGCTGAATTAACGAGTCCGGATCGTAAGTTGTTATCTATTTAACATATATACATTTTATTTTAAAAAGCTTACTTGGAAGCAGTGAAGATAACTCTGGTCCATGATCACTACCTTCTGCTTCGAATCTCTATAATTTGGACGAAATGATCGTTGATAACTGGTCCATGGGATCTTATATCCCCAAGTAGGAGTCATCCGAAAGCGCTTCGCATGCCAGATATGAGTCTCAAGCCAAATTTGTTTTTGCTGTCTTCTTATATAATTCTATAAAATGAAATTTACCATCTCTACCTATTCAACTGAAATAGTAACCTTTAATAGATTGAATGGTCTTCGCCGCCAGAACCGACTAGGTGCTTTCTTACGATGCTTCGATTTGATCATCATCTTCGCTGCAAAAGGTTGTACAACTCGGGGTAAGCGTTTGATATTGTGAGACATTGCTCTTCGGCGCATATGGCGTGGCAAACGCTGTAATACAGTCCGTGGACCGGTTGTTACTTCACCTGCGACCAAAGAAGAATTATCGACAACCTAAAAACAGATTGCATTGTGTTGAAAAAAGTGATGATGCACCTCAAGAAGCTCTGCAATCTGGGCAATTCGATCCTTCACATACTGTGTTGTATCTATGACGCGCGGTGTGAGCAAACTCTGATCAGAAGCCATGCTTAGAGAAAAACCAAGCTAACAAGAGGAACAGTCACCAAGTGTGACACCCAAAATTTTCCAAAATTATTTTTAAAAGTTTTCTCATGCCCAAAAACGGTAAAATGTGCAAAAACATTTTCATTCAATTCGATTATGAGAAGATATAGGAATTTTTAAGACAAAAAATAGTGTTTTTAAGGAAATCGAGGGGGCTCAAAAACAACTTTATTTCATCTTTAGTAGTGCCAAAATTTTTTGCTTATTTTACTGTTTTTGGAAATAAGGAAACTTTTAAAAATGATTTTAGTCAATTTTGGATGTCACAATTAGTGACTGTCCCTTGTAAATAAAATTTCAATTTTCTTCGATAAATCGACAGCCACATCCGTATAACCACACAAAGACAGCTGCAGTTAATTAAGTTATAAAACCAATAAATTAAATATTGTATATATGCAAATTTATCTAATATAATCAATATAAAACTAGGTACATATATACAATTTGCCTCGCAAAAATTGGTGTAATACTACATTTTGTTTATTGCAAGCAGATTACACAAAAAGTAAAACAATATACTAGCACATAAAATGTATAAAATTTGCCCCCCACCCCAATCTAAGATCACAGTCATTTTTGACAAGACATTTTTTATTATACTAATGCAGGGGTGCCAAGAACATTTGTTCAAAATCAGCAAATCTGACTTCGAAAATCAGATTTTAGGAGCAAAGTGCTAATTTTCCATTATATTTCTTATAAATTTAACAAAATTTCGCATCTCAACAATCTGATTTGACACTAAAAAGTCAGATTTTGCCAGATTTTTTGACATCTCAAAATCAGCACGTTTCTCTAAAAAATCAGCAGATTTGGCACCCCATGTACTAATGCATTCTAACATTAGCTTGCCGCAGAAAAATCCAAGCTATTCTAGTACATTGTTTGACTTTATGGAATTTGGCTGCAATAATCAATTATGTACTAGTACACGAATTTTGGGAATGCAAATTGCATAAGTACCCAAACCTATACATAACAATTAAATTAATTATTATCTTCAGATTTGGAGAGATCTTTTGACTTCAATTCTTTAATCTTTTGGGCTTGCAATTCACGTTTCTGATCAAATAACAAGGAGTCCTAAAAAAATGGTTACCACATTTCTCCAACCAAAACTAACCTCTTCGAAAGGTTTTTCTATAACATCAACAATCAAATTTCGTTTAAATTCAATGTCGTCGGCAAATTTTAGCTCATAAGCCAGCTTCTTTGTGACAGGATCAACGCGATTGCCAAATGGAAAGACTACTTTCTCAACTTCATGGGTTATAGGTCTTATTGACTTGATTGGAGAGTCCACATGAAGCATAGGTTTAATTATGACCCAATCTCCTTGCTTAATAAGACTCTTCTGATCGTATGCCCAAAAATACTCGGATTCTACCCAGTATCTTAAAGTTTTTAAATTAAAGTTCATGAAAAAAACACTTACTTTTTCGTCCAATCATCAAATTTGTTCCAAGGGCATTTAACCTAAAAGTGAGTGTAAAAAATTAGATTATAAATCGTGTACCTTTCCAATAGAAGTTCGTTTTAAACCAATTCGACTCATTTGTACAACTAATCCCAATAACATTTCAGCATCTTTAGCCGTTTTAAAATTTGATGCCAATTTCAAAGTTTCAAGCCATTTTGTCTGAACCATTTTTTCAATTGAAACTAAACTTGGAAGTCAATAAATAACGAGGAATATTGATATATTTTATTAGAGTTAGGAAATCGATCAAAAGTAGATCGGTTTCGATTTTTACTCAATCGGTTTTGGTTTCGATTTTTCAAACTTGCGGTTTCGATTTCTGGGCGATCAATTTCGGTTTCGAGCAAAAAAATTTCTTTCGGTTTTTCAAAAGTGTCGGTTTCGGTTTCCTAACTCTATATTTTATATTGATCATTCAACTATTTCTATAATTAAACTATTTTAAAAGATGATGTTTTATTAGCTAAACATTTTAAAACATAAGCAATAAACATTCATTACAATATGCCAAATAATGAGATCTAATGATGTAAAACAACACTATTACGCATATTTATCCAACAAAGACATTATCAGGGGCAAAAGTTCGGGGAAAAACGTCCAAAAGTTGGGGGACAGACCGACAAAAGTTCGGGGACAACTGACAAAAATTCGGGGACACTATCACTATCGGATTTTGAGTTTTTCGGTATTTTCAATACAAAAAAACGCAAAATCCGACAGGGGTAGTGTCCCCGAATTTTTGTCGATCATTACCCGAACTTTGGACGTTTTTCTTCGAACTTTTGCCCCCCTGATATCCTGATTAAAAATATGCGATCGAATTTGTTTATATCATACATTAAATCTTTCACGGGCTTAATAGCCATAAACAATTTATCATAGATCAAAAATGTACATTTCATACATCAATTTTTTGGGGCAAATGAAAGCGCTTTTGAGAGAAACAGTATTCTCAAAATGGCTAGCATAAGTGAAAAAAAGCTAATATATTGTAGCTCAGAATTAAAGATATTTATATTTTTTGTTGCGGATGTCAAATTACATTAAACAACCAAATATGACACAGAATCACAGTAAAGCATAAAAAAATAGAGCATAGTGATAATTTTTGGATGAAATAGAGAATCTAAAAAGTTTTTGAAATATACTAAAGAAGATTTATACATAATGCAATTCGAGCTGATCAATATTTGAAAAGAATTTTTTGAAAATTCATCAAAGTTTGAAATTCATTTCACGAAATAATTTTGAAAAGTATGATTTCAAATGATAGATAACAATTAAAATGAAGTTCGAAGATCAGCACGATTTAGTTCTTAAGAAACACTTTATGGAGGAGTCAAAGGAGTCGAAGGCTTGATTTTGATCAGAAACATTTTAAAAAATCTTGTCTCATTAAATCCTTAAAAATTATTTATGTTTAGAAGTCTAATCAAACTTATATTGCCCATATTCGACTTCTCAAGAAAGTGTCTCTAAATATTTGTTTAATTATTGGATTTAAAAATTTAATTTAACATATTGGCACAATATTAAATACAGTACAGAATTTTGCGTGATTTCACATTTTAATAAACCGGAGTATTAAAATTTTGATTACATAAGCTAACCGAAATAGGCCAATGTTCCAAAAATTAAATAGCTTAAATTTAAAAAATCAATAGTAAAAAACCATACAGGGTGTTCCAAAAAACCGCCATTTGATCATTTTTTGGGTAATTTCCAAAAAAATTTTTTCTCCAAAATTACTCATTAGGAGTATTTTTACGCGAGAAATCGATTTCGCGCATCAAAAACCCTTGAAAAAGCCTTCCAGGCCTTTTCGATGCGTGAAATCGAAATATACGGTTTTCGTATTTTTCAGGAATTCCTACTTCAAAATACGAAAATTGGATATTTGAGAGACGTTTTCAAGATTTTCAATGTGCGTAATCGATTTCTCGCATAAAAATACCCCTGAGTCATTTTGGAGAAAAAAATTTTTTGAAAAAGTTTAGCAAAAAAAGACCAAATGACGGTTTTTTTGCAACACCCTGTAAAGTGATTTAAAAAACTCTTGTATGCTCTATTGTGATTAGCTTAAAATTTTAATTAATCTTTTCTGTTCTTCATCAGAAAACTTAGACAACAAACGGATAAAACACCCGCTAAACCAGGCATAGAATATAGCACCATATAAAAAGCCAACTATTAAGCTAAAGATTTTTTTTCATCGACATTCCCAAATCTTGATGGTTGTATCAACACTCGAAGTCACGACGTATGGCAAACTTGAGTGAAAGTCTAAAAATTCAACATAATACAGGATGTATTTAAAAAAACCGGAATTTGGGAGATCTTTTCATATTTTCGACTCAAATTTTTTTTCAAAAATCATAATTATCGGGTCAAAAAAATATGAAAAAATCGCCGAAATTCCGGTTTTTTTTATTCATCCTGGTAGTATTCGATCGAAATCGCAAATTTCGAATAAAAATTTATGCCAAATTGAACTTCCAGCTTCGACCAAAAATGCTATTCTCAAAATCATCAAAACAATTAGTGGAAGCCCTTAACTACACACCATGAATAATTGAAAAACCTACCTATTGAAGTAACAAACTGTGAGTGAGCGTCAATTGTTTTGATGCACCGCATCTGTTGTAAAGACCAAATCCGCATAGTTTTATCGTCGCCTACAGTGACCAAGTATTTTCCCGCAGGGTGAACGCGCAAACCGCGAACCCAGTTATCATGTCCAACTAATGTAAATAGGCAGGCGCCACTATGAATGTTCCAAAATCGAATAGAACGGTCGCGCGAACCAGATGCCAAAATTGAAAGCTTGTTCTCTGAATTTTCACCGTTTACTTTGCCTAAAAACGTGAACTATCATTAAACAAATGAAATCATACCATCATTTTTATTCTCGGCAATTGCAAGTGAGGGAAGGATAGTGTCGGGAGCCCAAACAATGCATTCAACAACGTGTTCATGCCCGTGTAAAGTGATCTTCAAGCTTTTTGTCGTAAGACACCAAATTTTAATTGTCTAAAAACAATGTGATTATTCTACATATAACCAAGTGGTTGATCATCGTATATTTTTCACTGTTACTCTAATACCCCCTTCTCTAATCAAAATATAAAATTTCATTGATCAGCCCCCATGTCGTACCTTATCATTGCTGCATGAGGCGAAAAGAGTTCCATCCGGCGAAACGCGAATCATACGAACCCATTCGGAATGGCCGGTAAAATTATGGACACAATAACCGCTTGACACTTCCCACATTTTAATCATTTTGTCGCGCGATGAAGATAGCAAAAAATCGCCTAAAAAGTATTTTTATGTTTCAATACATCATCTTGTGTTACTCAATATCTAACAATCTTAGTTATATTCCACTTTGGTCACCGCAAAATTTTTTTATTATTTTTTTCAAGAAATGACCCTCTAGGGATATTTTCATGCGAAGAAAGGCTTTTTTTAAAAATTTTTTTTTCACCAAAAAAGACGCAAAAGTATGGTTTTTTGTTCACCCTGTAAATAATTCATTTTCGGGTTGATTCAAGTTTAATTTTATGCGAGTTTCTGCTGAGTTCGCTATTTCTGCCATACGATTGGCTTGTTTACCGACACACATACCTGCTGGAAGAAATGTTACAGATGATATGTTATGATCATGGCCTTTGAGAGTTTTCAGACACTCATATGCGCCTGTAAAATCCCAAATTTTGATAGACATGTCAGCTGAGCAGGAAACTATAAAAAAATCCATAACCCGGGAACTTAAAAAATCAAATATACCAAGCATTTTTCCAGCCGCATCAAAGCCAATATCTTGTACAGAATCTGTATGACCCTTCAGCGAACGTTCAAATTCACCTGATTCAAAATCCCAAATCTAAAAACATAATTATTCAAAAAAAGAAAGATAACTTACTTTTATTGTAGAATCTTCACTGCACGATGCGATAACACTGTAAACAGGATGAAATATGACTTTCGTAACTGGAGATCGATGTCCCGTTAAATGAAATCGTTCCGGTGGTCTTGGAATCCACTCATCGGCTTTTCTTTTTTCCCTAAAGTTTAAAAAATTTAGGAAAATATAGATCATTTTTTGCTCATATATGAAAAAACTCGAGGCAACCCGGGATCAAAAATATTTAAAAACCATCCAATTTTTCAAATTTTATTAACCAATAAAAACTCTAAAAAAATACCTCGATGGAGCACCTTGAAGAATTTCTTTCTCTGTCTGACTTAGTTTCGCTTCTAAGTTTAAAATTTTCTGTTGCAAACGTGCTGTAGAAGTCCATTTCTTTTCTAGAATGCCACTAACGCGAGAAGCATTGTCATTCTCGCTATCCTGAAATTTAGAAGATAAATTAAAAATTATATTAACTTCTTCTATTTGGATGTGCCGACTTAAATTTGGCCATCGATAACTTAAATCTAAAATTTTCATCTAGAAACCCTGCCCCTCTCATAACTGGATACTGCCTAAGAATACAGGGGAGAAGTAACCCGTCAAAAGATCAACTCACCAGTGCAGCTTCTTGTTTGAATATTACTAAAGTTTCCACATATCCATGCGATTGCAAATAATCAGCAATTGCCCAGTTTCTAATATTATCATTGAATTAAAATTAACAAATAAAAAACTCACAAGTCATCTCTTTGTCTGCTAGATAAATTCATTTTCATATTGCTTTTCAAATCAATATGTAAAGTCTACAAATCTTGTTTAAACTTTTGTAAATAATTTTTAAAATATATGGAAAAAGTTTATAAATATACAGGGAGCGGAGAAGTCCTGGGCAAAGGATGTACAAAGTCCTGACATAAGTTGGCACGAAATACTGATATGACGTGTAAAAAGTTCTGTCTGTTTAGCAGAAGCCGGTTGTATAATCTCAAAAGTAAGATAATATTGGACATAAACTATGTATGCTAAAACGGACAGAACTTTTTGCACGTTATGTCAGTAGTTCGTGCCAACTTATGTCAGGACTTTTTGCATCCCATGTCAGGACTTAGTACATCCAGCAATTGCCCAGTTTCTAGAAGTCCTGGCCAGGACTTCTCCGCCCCCTGTAAAACTTTAACAAGTTTCAGATTGTAAGATAGCTCGACTTCAAAAAGATTTTTTAAAGTGCTAAAATAAACTTCAGAAAAATAGAAAAAAATTATGAACTAATATTTCAAAAATTTATAATGAGCTCAAGAAAGAAAGGCTATTATATTCATTATTTCAACTTTATGAGCATGAGTTTTATCGATTATCCAACGGCATTTTTGGATTTAATTAAATAAATACTCCAGAGAAACTGGCACAAAATATAAATTCTCACTCTTTTCTTTTCGTGCAGAATCAGTTTCGAATCTATCAACATGAACATCATATTTTTTTCAAACAAACAACTAACGACTTTCAATCTGACACTATGCGAAGGAGTGAATACGAGCCGGGCTGCGCACAACTACCACCGGACGCTTAACAAACTTTTCGAGAAAATCGAGCTTTGGGTGTCACAGAAATTTTGTAAGGATACTTATTTTGATAATGAATTGTATCGTTTTCTAGTAAGATTCGTTTTAAATCTCCTTTAACAAAGTTATAGAGCTTGATTTCTACAATTTTCTAAAAATTACTTTTGATGAAACTCGATAGAAAAACGAGAAAATCGCACGAAAAAGTAATAACCCTTTAAAAATTTTGTGACACGTTTTGTGACATAAAGCTGTTTTCTTAAAAAAGGTGTTTTAAGTATACAAGGGGGCGCAGAAGTCCTGGCAAAGGATGTACGAAGTCCTGACATGGGATACAAAAAGTCTTGTCAGGACGTCCAGACAAGTTCCCAATAAAAAAATCTGCAACTTCGCGATGAAGATTGTTATAAATCAATTAAAACTGAAATTTTTCCTATGTCAGGACTTATTGCATCCTATTCCAGGACTTTTTGTACACATGGACAAAACTTTTTGCATCCCATGTCAGGACTTCTGCGCCCCCTTGTATGTATTATGGGAAAATCTATTTTTCGGGAAAATCAGATTTTCTCGTAACATATGCAGTAAACAAAGATGGCTTCGCCACCTTGTGGGCTCAGAGATGGACTGCAGCGCTCAGAAAAAAATCAAATAATTTTTTTGCAAGAAAAGTTCGTATACAATTTGATATACAAAATATTCACTAAACTTCAAACACATTTTTGGAACTAGGACAATTTTAAGGATTTTTTCAAGGACAATTTTTACAAAGACGATTTTTTAAATAAGTGTAATAGCTATTTGGGGTGAAGTATAGTATAGCACCTTCTGGGTATACATATGAATCATACTCCATTCGAAAGATCTTGTCGAGTAGTATTCGAAAAACATCAAGTTCGAGTGCGGAAACGCATTTTAGATGAGTTGAAGGGTTTTAAAGTTCTCAATTCATAATAGTAGCTACTATTCAATATAAAATAGGGCTAAAGTACCTAATACGGTCCAAACTCGGATTCGATCAAAACCGACTCAATCAATTTTTTTCGATGAGTATTGAACTATAAACGCCAAAAAATGCGCGGTCAAACATTATTAGGTACTATTCATAGGGCCAAACATAGGCCTATAGGTTTAAGCCCAAAACAAGTCTTAAATCATCCAAAAACGAATGAAAACAAACCGAAAATTTTTTGTTAATAAACTACGCTCTTTGGCTAGATCAGGGGCGAAAAAATGGATGATAGCATCCAAATGTCATCCACCTCATTCATGAATAAATCGCCCATCACCCACTGGGTCGTTATTAGGTCATTGTGTGATACCACCCAGTAGGTGATGGGTGATTTGAGTGATCACCCATTGGATGATTTGGGGTCATGAGTGATTGGCACCCAAATTACAATGGGTGAGGGGTGCCAATCACCTAAGACCCAAAATCACGCAATGGATGATCACCCATGAGTGGCATCACCCAATGACCTAATCATCACCCAGTGGGTGATGGGTGATCATCCATTGATTGATGGGTGACTTTAAAACGGCATATATTTTTTTCCTCACGGAAAATACTTTTTTTCTCACGGAAAATATTTTTTTCCTCACGGATACTTTTTTCC
>JAQGCP010001060.1:0-13546 GCA_034699885.1 Acrobeloides thornei | reverse complement strand
GTGGGATGTTTTTGAACATTCCAGTCATGATCAAAATGTAATCGCCTTTGTCGGCTTCGACTTGCTGAAACAATAACAGTGAAGTCTGAATTCTATAAACTTGCCTCAAAAGTTATCGCATTGCAGAAAGTATAGACTAGATCGACAAGACTATTCATCCTCAAAATTTTACTGTATGGTTTGAGTTTAGCGGAGGTTTTTGTTTGAATCAGATAGAGTAAAACTATGTTGGCAAAAAATGCGACTGTAGTCGAAAATATCTCGATAGAAGTTATCAAATGTCTCAAGAATACCATGCCTTTCTTGAATTAGTATGAGTCAAAATGTTTATAGTTCTTAAAGGGGTGTACTTTATAGCCGGATCTCAAAAAAATTTATTTTCACAAAAATGACCCTAGTAGGGGTCAAATCATGCGAAGAATCGATTGCGCGCATTCCTGAAGTGTGAAAATGCTTCCCTGAGCCTTTTTTAGGGAAATAAGAGTGTGCATCGAAGCGAAATTAGTAAATGTTGGATTTTCGCTTCAATACACACTCTTATTTCCCTAAATCAGGATCAAGGAAGCATTTTCAAGATTCGGGAATGCGCGCAATCGATTCCCCGCATGATTTTACCCCTAATAGGGTCATTTTTGTGAAAATAAATTGTTTGTCGAGATCCGGCTATATAGTACACCCCCCCCCCCACACCACCCCCTATACAAAAAAATTGATTGGCGGAGAGATTTTTAAAAAGTCAACGTCATCCTATAGAATAGTGTCTGAATAATAACTTTTGCAAAGCCGGAAAGCGGGTAATCGTCACTTTTCGAGGAATAGAAAAAATATCATCTCTTCTCTTCGGGAAATTTTTTGTGTTGCCAAGCAAATGGACCTACATGAGCCCCCTTTAAATGACCAACCCGGTCAGTTATAACCATATGAAAAAATGATATATTCGGAAAGATCATGAAAAAGGGAGCATTTTTTATTTTTACGGCATGTTCTGAATCGTTGTAGTTTTCGAGATAATGCGTTCCAAATTTGTTAAACATGAATCAGGGTTTTCGTTTTAATAACCCAAAACAATTTTCAAATTGGATAATTTTGGTGTCATTTTGTTCGTCTTGTTTAGCTATAAAAATTGCTACAATGTTCATTTTATGAAAATTTAAAAAATAAATACAAAAATCGATTTTTCCGCAAAAAAATTTTAAAAAGTTTGTGTATTACAACGAAGAGCTTATAACAAATTCAACATTTCAAGCGCAATTATCTCGAAAACTACAACGATTCAGAGCATGCCGTAAAAACAAAAAATGCTCAATTTTTCATGAACTTTCCGAATATATCATTTTTTTACATATGGTTATAACTGACTGGACTGGTCCTTTAAACTTTTTTCAATTTTATCAAAACTCTTTTTTAGGCCCTACAAAGTTGTCTTTCATCTCTATGTCAAACGAGTTTTTTCAAGACATTTTTTCGAAGGATTACGCAATTGAATCACAAACGATACAAATTTTGGCGAATTTCTATTTCTAACCAGATTAGCTTGTTTGGATGAGTTAATCGAAAATTTTTTGACCACTTTCCGGTTTTTGGTGGACGTGAAAAAAATCAACAAATTGCTCAGCTTGATAATCATACTTTTATTAAAGCTGGTTTGTTATGTAATTAGCTAAGGCTTTCACTTTTATTTTAGCTAATAATAAATAAATAAAAGCTGCAAGAATAAAAAAAAACAAAAAACTATGCCCTAATGATGTAGCTAGACCTGTTTAATCATTCAAGGGGGGATCGTTGAAGATGGTTCTCTCAAAAATGGTAAAAAAATAGAGGGTCAAGATTGAGAATTTTTGAATTTTATCAAAATCATAAGGGGTGTGTTTTAACCTTTTGCCAAAAATGGAGAATCGGCCACCCTCTCTGTCATTCGCTTCTTCAATATTTGGAGCAAAAAAATTAGATACCCTAATTTTTGGAGGAATTGTTTGGAGGAAATTTTGGAGGAGTTGTGTATTCGAATTTCTCAACATTTAAAAATAATAAATTATAGGTTTTTCGCATTTGGATGAGTAATGTAAATTATTAAATTTTGTAAAAATTCAAGCTGTCATATTTACTTTCAATTTCATGTTTTAGCTTACAAATCCATACGAAACATGACATAAATAACTTTTCATCAAAGGCCCAGTTCACGCACCTTTTCCATTTCCACGTCCCCAGATCAAGTTCGCAAATCTATCATAAACATGTACATATATCGCCTCTTCTCCCTATAGTGTTGCGTTGTGTCTCCAAAAATTGCACCTCCACCGGTCGGTGTTCTCCCAACTGTCTGGATTCCAAAAAAAAGATTAGGTCGTAGTTAGGTGAAGAAGAAGAAAGAGAAGATTCACCACGCGTGTCTGCTGTTCATGCACATCTTCTAGCTTGTCTGACTGTCAATTGGATCAGACGGGGGTGTTAATAATATCTATCTATAATTGTTCGTTTGGAGAGCCAGATTCTGTTTATAAAAACGTCTGAGCCCCGCTGGCTATTTTTTCACTTCATAGTTGAGGGATAAAAAGATGGCCATTTTCTGATGTTTCTAGATTTTTTGTGGTTGTTGATTTTGATTTTCTTTGTGAAATTTTGTTAGAGCTTTCAAAACAATTTTTTATGATACTTTTCTTTAGAAATTTCATAATTCGAAGCATAGTAAAAATACAGGGTTGCCTCATACAAATCTTGGAAATATGGCCAAAATGACGAAAAATATGGCAGAAACATGCCAAAACTTTTTTTAAATATGGTAAATGCATATTTTTCAATTCCATAGGACTATGAAAAGTATGACAAAAATCTAAAAATATGGCAATGTGGCAACCCTGTAAAAACAGTATCTTTTCTTTATGATACTTTCATTAGAAATATCATAACTTGAAAGATACTAAAAACAGTATCTTTTGCGTTACATGGCGTGCGAAAATGCCTAAAAACGATGGCGATGGAAGCCTTTATAGTGCAATCGGTAGAGATGCTCAAAAGCCATCTTTAACGAGGAGGGTTCGATCCACTGAGGTCTTATCATAATATAATCAAGATTCATTATCATAGCTCAAGATTTCATTAATGATATGATAATGAAATTTTGAGTTATGATAAGACATCCGAGGATCAAACCCTCCCGTTAAACATGACTTTTGAGCATCTTTATCAATTGCACATTAAGGCTTTCATTACCACCGTTTTTAAGCATTTTCGCACGCCATGGTTATGATACCTTTTCCTCTAGAAGTATCATAACTTGAAAGTTACTAAAACGGTATCAAAAAGTTGCGTCCCAAAGGGGAATAGCCAAACAAGTTACGGTTTGGAACATATGAGTAGGGGGTCTAAAAAATCGCGATTTTTTGGAACGTAATTTATGGATGGCCCCAAATAACACAAAATAATCTATTTTCTGAATTTTGAATTTTAACTTCATTGAATTCTGAATTTTAACTTCATTAATTTAACATCAATTATTTCTTTCCGTGTATCTTCTAACAATTGAATCCTATCCTATTGTTCTAACTTTCTCCATCTGAAAATCCTTCACACTAATAGATAGTGATATATGAACAGAGGAGAATACGATCTAATCCAAAAATTTGTGTCAACGAATACAATGGAAAGAGAAAGGTTTTCCTTTTCGGGATTCGGGAAGAAAAATGACCGCACTGTTCTTCTGGGTTGCATTACGCATTTTAAGTGTTTGTTTCTTACTTTTGGTTGAAAACGAGGAAAGAAAATTTGTGGGGCAATTTTGATAAAGGTGAAAAATTATGATTTTTAAAATTTATGTCATTACCGGTGCTTTTTTGATCCATAATTTTTGGTATATAGTGGATTCTCAGAAATTCATGAGAGAAAACATTTTAAACTCGTTAAAATATAATGTTTGTGTGTTTGCAGCAGCATTTATGTTCGAAGGTAGTATATTAGGAACTATTACATTACTTTGCAAAATTTTCCATTTTTGTGCAACTTTCAAACTTTCCGATCCTATTAAATGATTATAATAATTCATTAATTAAACAGGTCGAAGGTGATGCTTGATAAAAAGTGAAAAGCGAAAACAAATCGGCTTCGGATCGGTGATTTCGTAACCCCGGGGCATGACATCAAAAATTCATCAACCTCAAATTAACCTAAATCACAATCAGATGTGTGTCAGATACGTGTAGGGAAATACGTGCCACCCAACTGGTTTTCACTTTCTAGAAAAGGTTTCCCGCTTAATCTTAAAAATTTCGTTGAAAACGTGAGAGTTTTAGACAAAATTTGTTTTGAATGAGATTTGTTAATGCTGAGTAAAAATTAAATTGAGTAAAGTCGCATTAAATTTTTAGTGTCCAATTTTTCATGCGTGAAATAAGTGATCAAGGATCCAATATGAACCTCTTGATCTTCCCCACCAAAATAACCCTCAGCAATTGTAAGCATCAAAACTAGAGATGTGCTTTTAAACAATGGGGTTTATGCGATTGCGATTATTTTGCTGTTACAAATTTGCGATTGCGATTATTTTAAAAATCTCATGCGATTATTTTAGACGATTTTTAAAACACGAGAATATTTTTTTACAAGCTGAAAATGCTCAGAAAATGAAAATTTTTGGTGAAAAAAATAGACAATTTTGGATATTTTTGTTGAAAAAATGGGAAAATTTGGACAATTTTGGTGAAAAATTTGTCAAAACTACTATTTTTAATAATCGCAAAATTTATAGTTTTGCGATTGCGATTATTTTGCCAAAAATTTGATACGATACTACGATTAATCACATCTCGAATTCTCTAATCAAAACAGACAAAAAAATTTGCCTTGTTATCTTTTTTAATCGACTACTCACTAGTTCTGTACTATGATCTTTCTCCCTTCCTTTCCCACACATAAATTTTCAACAAAATGTATCCCCCCTTCCCCCCCCCCCCACAGTGGTGTAGACAGAAGGGTCGACTATGGGGTGGGGGCACTTCTCCCAAAAAGGTCATTTTTTCCAAAAAATATAAGGGGGACCCTTATATGCAGGGATTTTTTTTAATTTTGGTCCACTATGAGGCACTTGCCCCCATCCGATTATTTTTTTAAATTTTGGTCCACTATGAGGCACTTGCCCCTATCCGATTATTTTTTATAATAATGTTTATGTACCTATATGTGAAAATTTAAAAAATTATTTTTTAAAGTTAATATTTTAAGATGAAATTACTCACTATATTCTTATTTCTTATTGCTCTTCTAGATAATATTATTATTAATGCTAAGCCTATAGAAAGTTTCTTATCTATAGAAAAAGAATTAGATTTAGCTATATTTTCATCAGAAAAACTCCATAAGCATAAGGTGAGTTAAAAATTTTTTTGATAATCTGGGAATCGAGCGCATGGCGGTTTTTTGGCAAAAATTAGAGGAAATTTGAAATTAGAAAAAACGAGTCACGTCATTCGACTCAGCTCAACGAGACGAATAAAACGAGGTATATATTGTACAAAGAGGCTAATGATTCAAGTGGTTAGTGTGCCAGGATTTGCACTTATAAGTCTCGGATTCGAATCCCGCCTCAAATTTAAAGTTATCCAAATTCCATGAAAATTTTTTCATATCTCTATTTTGGTCTCTAAAACACTTTGCAATCATTTTTTGGCCATTAAATACTTGCTGGATCTGTATAGTAAGGTTAGGTTTTATAAAAGTTAATATCACTATTACTAGCTCCAGCAAGTATTTAATGACCAAAAAATGATTGCAAATTGTTTAGAAACCAAAATAGAGATTGTACATTAAAAATGACAGTGTGAAAAAACGGACCGATCGGTTTTTATACAAATTTATGAACACTTGGGATATTTTTTAGGACATATCAAACGGCCGCCTTATTTGTAAAATTTAACTATTTTTCACATTTCAAAAATTACTCGGCTCATTTTTTAAATGTATTTTGTAAAAAATCTTAGTTATAAAAATGCGACCGTTTGGTATATCCTAAAAATATTTCATTCGTTTCATAAACTTCAGATGTTTCATACAATCGTATAAAAACAGAACAGGTTGTTTCTTAATGTACAATTTCCTATGTTTCATAAACTGTGAAGCAGCTTATTCATATAACAAAAAATAGCCAGTGATATGAAAAAAATTAAGAAAAATTTTTATAACTAAAATGAATATTATCTTTTTCAGTACACTAAATAATGCTTAAACATCACCTACATTGTTAAAAGTTGAAAAAAATTAATTTTTTCAATTTTTAAGGGTAACCCCCTAATTTTCTACAAAAATTAAATGTTTAGCCGAAATTAATATCACCATCGATTTCAGCACCATCGATATCGCTTAAATGACATATCGGAAAATTCAAAATTCGAATTTTTAGGTGTTAACCCCTAAATTTTTTTATTTTTATGACAAAATTTGTTAAAAAATAATATCACCATCGCGTTCCCCATAGTCGAAAACCCCGAGCGCAAAAAATCATCTTGAGATCTATACAAAGTGCAAACCCTGGCACACTAACCACTCGGCCATGTAAATCGTAATTGTCTTTGTACAATATATACTTCGTTTTACTCGTATCGTTGAGCTGAGTTGAATGGATTGACTTGTTTTTAAAATTTCGAATTTATACAATTTTTGCTGAAAAGCCGCTGTGAGCCCCTTCGCACTCTTTTCTCCGTTTTCTTACGATCAGTACAGGCCAGGACTCGCGTCCGAGTACGGGCAGTAAGAAATATCTAACTTTAAACAAAAATTGCAATTTTTAGCAAAAAAATTCAATTTTTTTAAATTAGTTTTTTATAACAATTTTCATTTTTTGATCTTTTTTTATAAATTTTTCGACTTATTTTAACTATTTTTCGTCATGGCGCGAACATTTTTGGAAAATTTTCATTTTTAAACTGAAAATGCAACGAAAATGACGAAACAAATGATGAATTTTGAACATCTTTGAAAATTTGTTTGCGGTCACAGTTCCATCAAAAAATTTCATTCGGTCCCATTTCCGGTTCCACAACAAAATTTTTGTAATTTCGGCTTCACATCAGGAACCGAAACCGCTTACGGACCATCACTGAGCCAGACTTGACAAAATCTAATTTTTTAGATTCGCCATCACCGGCATCGTCGGCACCATCCTCATTACAACAAAAAGCGGCGTAGTTTAAAAGAAGCTCATCCTCATGAAGACACTTTTGACCAACCAAAAGAAGCTTCAACAAGTAGAAAGCATATGATGTTAACAAAACCTTATTGGCCATGGCCATAGATAGAATATAAGCCGATGAAAATAAGAGATTTGACATGCCATATGGTAATGTGCAAAAATGGATAGCTTTATGAGGTCCGAGGACTTTGGAAAGATGATCTCTTGCGGGAAGATAAAAAAGAAGGCGAGGCATAGGCAAAGTAAAAAATGGTCAAATGTAATAAAAATCAATGGTGTCAAATAGAATCGAATTTTTGAACGAAAAGACGATGTCCCAAGTTTATGCCAAAATGAACCCAAGCCATGTTTTATATATGATCTCAAAAGATTGTACAAATTATATTAAAGAGTGCCCCAAAAGTGGAGCTTTGCGATTTTGTTTAAAAAATTTTTAATTTCCACCAAAATAACCCTACATAAGGTTTTTATGTGTGAGAAATTGATTGCGCGCCTGAAATCACGTTCCTGACCCTGAATTAACCTATTTTCGATTTTAAAAAATGCGAAAATTCAACACGAATGGGCTAAATAAGGGTCTATCAGGTGCGTATTTAGGGGGTTCATGGATCTCCCTTTAAAATCGGCCGAAAAATCGTAAGGGTCCTCCTTATGTTTTAGCCAAAATTTACACAAGAGTCCCCCCTTACGATTTTCGTTTTCCAAAAGTGGACCTCAAATCCAAACCTAGCTACGCCACTAGGATCTATGGAGCGTTTTCAAGGTTCGACATTGCGCGTAATCGATTTCTCGCATAGGAAAACCATAAGTAGGTTAATTTTTGTGAAAATTAAACAACTTTAAAAATTTTGAAAAAATCGCGCAGAAATCGCAAAAATCTACTTTTTTGGGCACCCTGTATATGTATATAAAATTGTTAGATTTATTTCTGTAAATAAAAACTTTTTAAGCCAAGCTATGTTTTTGACCGATTCTGGATTCTGGATAGGGGAATAGGAATCTATATATCTACCTCTTGCCTAGTTATGCATTTTGGATTTTCAGCCAAATATTTCAGATCCAACTATTATTTTTTCCACGTCATAAAAACTCGTCAAAAAACTTTTCGCCATTTTTTCTTCCAACTATGCTTAAAGGCATTTTTATCTGTTGATGTCTATCTAATTCGTTTCTTAATCTAAACGAAATCAACATTTTGCTGTTTTTGTGCCATACAATCGGCCCGTCAGTCAGTTAATTCTCTCTGCATTCAGGAAGCGTAAATGATAACTTGCTATATAGTGTTATGATTCGCGATTTTTGCCGTTTGGTTTTTGAAAAGCATAAAATTATACGTATGAATTGCATGAACAGATCAGCAGTTTATTTGACGTTTTGGAATAAATTTGAAGTTTTTTTGCGGATGGATATAAGTAGTGTCGCTTTTTGGTCCAAATTTGTTGGGGGGGAGGGGGTTATATCATATAAAACAGTAAAAAGAAATATTTTTGAACCTCCTATGAAAACCCGAGGTTCACTGATTTGTACGCAGTAAATCAGTTTCCCCTTAGACATGGATGATTTTCCAAAAAGAGAAAACAGAGCTTTATGTCACAAAATTTTTTAAAGGTTATTACTTTTTCGTGCGATTTTCTCGTTTTTCTATCGATTTCCATCAAAAGTAACCTTTAAGAAAATTATAGAAGAAATCAAGCTCTACAACTTTGGTAAAAGTGATTTTGAACGAATCTTTCTAGAAATCGATAAAATTCATTATCAAAATAAGTATCCTTACAAACTTTTTGTGACACCCGGTTTTCTTGAAAAGTTTGTTTAAAAAGAAAAAACTATTAATATGCCTAAAGAGATTAAAAAAAGTATGACAGATTAAAATCTGCCATACTTTTTTATCTCTTGAGGCATATTAATAGTTTTTTCTATAAATCATATGTATTTATTGACTTATCATTTTTACTCATTTTGCTTTTTTCTTTAATACGCATTTGGTCACACGTTTCGGCTTTTATCCCTTGTAATCCGTAAAGATCTTCATGATTTCTTATGCCAATGGCCCTCTTTAGGGTCACAAGGGGTGTCAAGACTCATGCCTCCCCTGGAGGAGAGAAAAAGACTGACATGATAGTCACTCGACTATTTACATAGGCATCTGAGTTTTTAAAATGTTTTGATCAACATGTCCATTTATTAAACTTTTTTTCTACTTTCTATTTATTTTTTAAGTTTTTAGCACCCAATAAATAACTTAAGAAAAAATAATCATGTATGGACGTGGTGGATATTCATCTGGTCGAGGTGGGGGCCCTTCTTTTGGATCAAATTCCGGTTCAAACTGGGATCGTACAAATGGAACTTCTTCTCAACAAAATGGTTTTGGTTCAACCCAGCAAAGCAATGGGTATGGCTCCGGTGCCAGACGAGGTGGATACACAAATGGAAACAGCTATGGTGATCAAAGTAATGGCAGTAATGGATATTCAAACGGTAAAAATAATTTTTTAAATTAAAAAAAAATAATTTTTAGGTTATTCTCGAGGTTCTCAAAATGGGTATTCTTCTCAAGGAAGTGGTCGATCGGAGACCATGCATCAGAAACCGCTTGAAAAATGCTTTTATAAGGAGCATCCATCGGTGTCAAATCGTGCTCAAGAAGAGATTGATGTTTGGTCAAAGGAGAATGATGTTACATTGAATGGGCCGAATATTCCAAGACCGGTGTTTGAGTTCAAAGAGGCTTCTTTTCCAGGTAATAATGATAGGCAAAAATACTATAAGGTTAAATTTGGAGGCCTGATAAACTTTGTATTGAAATTTTAAATTTTTTTTGTTGAAATTTGTCTCTGGCGAAAGGAATGCCTACATAATGAAATACCAATGTCCTACTAACTTGACTATAGAGCCCACATTTCTAACTTTAACCAAATTTTTAGCACCACTCGAAAAACTCCTCTATGACAACTACAAGAACCCTACAATAATCCAATCGATCTCTTGGCCAGTTGCACTTAGCGGACGGGATATGGTCGGCATTGCTCAGACTGGATCTGGAAAAACTCTTGGGGTATGGAAAACATCCATGTTTAAAATACAAAATCTAATTTTTTAGTTTCTACTTCCGGGTATTATACACACTCTCAAACAAGCTCCTTTGGCAAGAGGTGATGGGCCAGTGGTTTTGGTGGTGTTGCCAACTCGTGAACTAGCACAACAAGTTGAAGTTGTAGCTAGGGATTATTGCAATGCGATGAATTTGGGTCTGGCTTGTGTTTTCGGTGGAGCTGAAAAGGGGCCTCAAAAAGATGCTTTGAGGAAAGGTAATATAAGTTTAAGGTTTTATTCGGGAGTCTAACTAGGTTCAATTTCCTTGTAGTGAAAAAATTTTGTTAAAAAATTGAAAATATTCAACAGCAAAAAATATTGAAATTCATCATTCGAAGAAATTGTCTCTCACCAAGAAAGCCAAATTTTGAATCGTTTCTTTAAAATTCAATCAATTTTATAGCAATTTTTAATTTTAGGTGTTCACATTTGTGTGGCAACGCCTGGCCGTTTGTCAGATTTTTTGAGTTTTGGCACGACGAATCTCCGGCGCTGCTCTTATTTGGTTCTTGACGAAGCCGATCGCATGCTGGATATGGGTTTTGAGCCGCAAATTCGACAAATTGTCCGACAAATTCGAGTAAGATTGTAAAAAATATTGTGCTCTAAAGGGATTATAAAAAAATCAACATGTTTCAAACAGTATGATTTTTGGACAAAATGGCATTTTTATTCGTTTTGCTAAAAAAAAATAGCCATTTTAAAATGTTGCCTCCCTGAATTGGGGGGGGGAGCAAAAAACTAAATTTGTTTAACAAATGTTTTTGTCTAGGATGACCGCCAAACCCTGATGTTTTCGGCAACTTGGCCAACAGCGGTACGAAAATTGGCTAGAGACTTTCAGAGTGAAGAAGTTTTTCTCAATGTGGGTTCATTGGAGCTGTCAGCAAGTCATAATATCACACAAAATGTGGAAGTTCTTGGCGAAAATGAGAAGACCAGTCGGCTATATCAACTTCTCGATGAAATTTCCTATATGGTAAAAATAATAAACATTTTGAAGAAAATTTAAAAAAAAAGATTTTATGGTCAAATAGAGAACAAAAATGGGCCAGACCCGATGAGTTGAAGTTCTCGAAATGAGCCTTGTGGGTCAACTCTAGGCCGGCCTAGGACTGATCCTCTATGGGGGGGGGGAGAAATAGTCTGTTTCACGAGAGTGTGAAAAAAAGTCGCCGCTCCATAGTGCAATGGATAAGGAAGCTGCCCGTCCGATATAGCACGATAAGCAACGGTGGGGCCGCAGGTTCGATCGTGCTAGGGGCAAACTTTTTATTTTTAAGCTTTTTTATTTTATATGGAGCAAAAAAACTTTGCTCTCTTAAAATAAATTTTTTTGAAAATCAAGAGTTTTACCCTAATAATCGAGTCTGCGAGCCCAACGTTGCCAGATCAAGAGGGCGGCTTCCTTACCCATTACACTATGGAGCGGCAACTTTTTCGTATTCTCATAGACAGACTATAAGCAGGGATCCATAAGTGGACACCCCGCACTTAGAGGCTTGACTCCTCCCCCCGCAAATTTTCGACCGAAGTCTGAAATTTTTCTAAAAATACAATTTTTTACAACGCCAAATTTAGGAAGAATGCAAAACGATAATTTTCTGTGAAACGAAGCGAAAAACGGAAGATTTGTATTGGACTTTGAAAGAAAGTGATTGGCCAGTTGTTGCCATTCATGGTGATAAAGGTCAAGACGAACGAGACTTTGCTCTTAAACGTAAAAAATCCAATTTTTACATTTTCCATCTTTAATTTTTAGAATTTCGTGAAGGCCAGCAACCAATTCTTCTTGCAACCGATGTGGCAGCCCGTGGAATAGGTAAAAATAAAAAATTTAATTTTAAAAATGAAATTATAAAAACCAATTTTTTAGATGTGGTCGATGTGAAATTTGTCATCAATTTTGACTACCCAAATAATTCTGAAGATTATGTTCATAGGATTGGTCGTACGGGTCGACGTGATAAAAAGGTAAAAATTTGAAAAATTCAAAAAAATTTTGCAAAAAAAGAAAAAAACGACCTCAAATTTTGTCACTGAAAAATCGCTAAAAGGTAAACATCACTATTGTGTCATATGACTCACCCTGAATCAGGATCACATTTTTCTGAATCAAGATCAAGCAAGCATTTTTAAAGTTTGGGAATGGGCGCAATCGATTCATTACATAAAATTACCTCCAAAAAGACCATTTTATTGAAAAAATTCCTGCCTCAGACTTTTCGGTACATTAACACAATTGGACACGAAAAATTATATGCTTTTTAATTTTGTATCAGAGATTCAAAATTTTCATTTTTCTCAACAAATTTGTCAACTTTTTCATATGTTCAATTTAAAAAATTTTGAAAAATCCAAATTTGTAGGGCACTGCTTACACTTTCTTCACCAGACAAAACGCTCACAAAGCCTTTGATCTCATCAAAGTTATGGAAGAGGCCAATCAAAATATCCCAAATGCTCTTCGTGATCTCACAAACGTTGGCTACGAGCGCTCCAGCTATGGAAGACGTAATGGTGGTGGTTATGGCGGCAATGGAGGTCGATCGGGTGGCCATAGTTGGGGTCGTGATAAAGACCAAAATGAAAACTTTGCAGATGTCAGCTGGGGTCGTCCAAAGACTGAAAGTGCTACCAATGGTTCTGGATGGGGTAATGGAAATACGAAATCTTTGTGGGATGACTAGGAATATGGTTGTCTCGCTCCCTGAGATTTGTTATATTATTATAGCTTTATTGTATGAAATTATTTTTGAGATTATTATTGCATTCATGGATTTTGTATGAACTTATTTTTATGAAATAAAATTTTTTAAACAGTTAAAAATCTTAAACAGTGCAAGAATAGAGCGAAAGCGCTGACTATATGAGAAAATATATGAAAAATGACTAAAAATTGCTTTAAAAAAATTACTGAGGGGATCTCCTCTAGAGATATAGTTATTTATTATTACCAGCCGTAGGCTATAGTCCCCTATCGTGAAAATAACAAAGAAAAATAAAAATCATAAGAGGAGATCTTGATTTTTTTTCAAATTTTTAAAGAAAATTTTTTAACCCTCCCCCGTCGTAAAATCTTGGCTACGCCACTGATTATTACTGTCAATAATAACCTAAAAAAGTTATTTTTTTCTAGCGTAGTGCCATAATTTTGAGTCTCAGACATTTATATCACAAGACAACTTAAGTTTAACCCGTTTTTGCCGAAAGGTACATATATGTACCGCAACTTTAAAAATCCGTATCTCCATAAATTTACATCTATTTTTC
>JAQGCP010001059.1:0-13552 GCA_034699885.1 Acrobeloides thornei | reverse complement strand
AAATAGAAAATCTTCAAGCTGATATTCGTTTAGCGAATAAGCTTTTTGAAGTAAATTTTTTCTGCTTTGGACAGAAAAATTGGGATGTGGGTGCGCAAAAATCTAGTCGATTTTTTTAGTGATCTTTTATTTTTTAAATTATCAATTTCAAGATTTTCTTATTTCTACTCAGGGGGCTAAAAGGTGGTACCACTCATCCACCACCACAAATTTGTCTATTTTTGAGGAATTTTTTCATTTTTTTTTACGAATTTTCAATTTTTTTATGAATTTTTCAAGAATTTTTTCGATTTTCTATTCATTTTTTTTTCAGGTAAATACCGTTGATGTCGAGCCAATGTATAGCATAGTCGAAGAGCTCATCAATTGCCCACTGAGGGAGGACATTCCCGAAGAAACCGACTCAAAGAAGATTTTGATGAATGCACCCGAAGTTTACGAAGACTTGTTTGTTTCGCCCAAACCGAATATTCCGATAACTGAAAATCCTGTGTTCAATGAGTTATACAAGTTAGATAAGAATAAATGTTCTTGATTCTCTTGTAAAAGATTGTGTTATGATTGTTAGATTGATGTTTAGGAGCACTACTTCGGCTCTTATACCCCCTTTGAACGTGGTCTAAAATCGAAAATTTTATTATTTTTCTAAATTTTCTCAAAAATGACCATATTAAGCGTAATTTTATGCGGGAAACAACACGTTGGCGATGTTATTTTTGCGTAAAAGCGCTTCCATTTTTAGAACGAACCACAAACTTTCATGGGCTACTTCATGGCAGAACTTTCAACTTTGGTAGTTTTGGCTTCATTTCAGTGCTATAAGGGTTATTTTATATGAGATCTCTCAATCCCCATCATATAAGCATTTTCATATAGAATAACCCTTGTAGCACCGAAAATGAAGCCAAAACTTACCAAAGTTGAATGTTCTGCCAATAAGTAGCCCATGCAAATTGTGCTTAGTGAAAAGATCTCGCTATTGATACCAAAATCAGGCTTCGATTCTTCTTCTACGAGGACTTATCCTTAAAATAAGACAAAATTCATAAGCAAAAGTGATCTCTCAAGCTCCTGGGCCTACCTTTTTTCTTCTAAGGATTCAATTAAAGGTCATTTGGGCATAAAGTTAGAGGATTTCATGAACAATAAATCCGTACCAAAACCAAACTACAAAACTTACCCTTGGGAAGCATCATATCTATTTTGAGATATGTCCGTTCCCAAAGTCCTATATCTCACAGGAGGGGTTCCCAAAATTTTTTTGATAGGGGATTGAGAGACCTCGTAAAGGCCTACCTAAAGGCATGTTTTGGTTAAAATCGAAAATTTGATCGAACTTTTGACCTTAGCCTATGTACTTTTTTGTCTTCAATGATTCTATACATACGTGTGCATGGGGTCCCAAATGGGACTCCAGGGTAACGCGTAACGCAGAGGGTCCTCAGGGGTAACGCTTGGGGGGGGGAGGGTTAACGCTGAGGTGGATAGCGCTACCTCTCCCCCTCGCACTTCAAAACATCAAATCGGTGTCCAAATTTTCACATTTTTAAAACAAATGTTCAAAATCTGCTATTTCACTTTTTCATTTTTTGAGCATTTTTGGCTTAAAACATGCAACGTTATCATACACTAGAAAATTTATGCTTGTATTCAACTCATTTTCAGGCAGAAAATCTAAAAATTTTCACTTCAATACACACACTCCGATTCCCTTATTCAGGGTCAGGGAAGCGTTTTCAAGCTTCGGAAATGCGCGCAATCGATTTCTCGCATAAAATTAGCCCTAATAGGGTCATTTTTGAAAAAATTTCGGGTCGAAAAAACATGAAAAAATCGCCCAAATTCCGGTTTTCTTCGATACACCTTGTACTTTTACAATAATACAAATGATAGGAACTATTTCGGGATAACAGACATCTTTTTTATTTTTACCAAAATGATCCCTCTGGGGGTAATTTTTTGAGGAAAATTCACAATAAACTAGACTTTTCCTAACCAAAGAAAAAGCCAGATCAAAAGTTGGAAAATTATCTATTACTGTTTTTAGGGTTCGTTTCACTAAGTAATAATCATCAGTGACACAAAAGTCATGTTAATTTTTCGACAAAAATAAGAATTTTCACATTTTTAAGTGCGTTTTTTGAATTCCTCGCAAAAAATTTCCCCAGAGGGCTCATTTTAGTGAAAATAAATAGTGGATCTGTTATTCCGGAGTAGTTTAAATGATATAATTTTATTAAAATTTACAACTAAACGACACTAGTCGACAAGATCACTCTTTAAAGGTATATCTAATTTATGGCGTTTTATATACATTCTCTTCCATTTTGGCATATCTTCTTCTTTTATCATCGAAACAGATTCTTTTGCAGTTGATCCGAGATTTAAGGGACTTTGGCTTCCCGGTACGTAATCTGGACCAAAATCAGCTTCTTGAAGACGCTTTTCAATTTTCTAAAATCGTATGTCAAAAGTTTAAAGCAAGTAAATACATCAACTCTCGATATAACACCCCTTAGCGGAGGGATGTTATGAAAAATGTTGAAAATTTTTTCTAAAAACCTAATGGTTCCCCTTATGATATTTCATAAAAAAAGTCCAAAAATTTCCATTGTTTAAAATCAAAAATTGTGATTTTCTGAGCATTTTCAGACTAAAAATGGCCATTTTCAAAAAAATTTCGCGCATGCGGCGCTGTTTTTAGGCTAAAACTTCAAGAATTCAACAAAAAATTTTCGAAAAACAAAATAAGGGAGGACAAGGGAATTTTTGGGAAAAATTTGTAAAACAAATCAAGGAGGCCCATATGCTTTTGGGCCTGTCGCAAAAATTTTTCTGGATCGCCACTACATGGGGGGGGAGTCCAAAATTTTTTTGCAAACTTGATTTATGGATGGCCCCTAATTCCAATGCAGCTTTGAGTAGCATAGCCCAGTCGGTGCAAAAAAACATACCGACAATATATTATTTGTTCGTTCTGAAATAAATTTTAGTGGAGGAACAATAGAACCCATCAATAGATCACTCATCTGTTTATTTATAACATGAAATTTTTCATCAAATATTTTCTTTGCCTTCTAAAAAAAGTCAAATATCAGAAAAAAACTATATATCAAAGTCTGAGTTATATATCAGTCTGAAAAGGAAAAAAATTGGCACTAGAGTCAAAAAAGGAGTTTAGAATCGGAACCGATTCATTTCATTCGTTTTTTGGACTCTAATTGGCACTATTACAAAAATTTTAGAGACTAAAAATTCACAAACCTCATCTCGTTCATCACCAAAACCTAGCCAAACAACTCGTATTTCGTT
Source organism: Acrobeloides thornei (assembly GCA_034699885.1). NCBI lineage: Eukaryota > Metazoa > Nematoda > Chromadorea > Rhabditida > Cephalobidae > Acrobeloides > Acrobeloides thornei. The sequence goes on along the minus strand of JAQGCP010001059.1, from coordinate 10,240 downwards.
AAATTTATCCGTATAATAGAGCTAGAAAAGGAGAAAAAATAGCTTTAAGTCGCCACAGTTGAGCTAAATGTACCTTTTTAAAAGTCAAATCGTTAAGTTCTGGATATTCAGCAATTACTTGCATAAAGGTTTCCGAGTAAATTCGATTTAAAGAATGACGTCCCTTAACATCCAACTGTTTTCTTGCCTTTTTCTTTGAAGTGCCCACAACAATTCCCTGTAAAATAAAACATTTCGATTAATAATATTTATACATGCACGAGGCATGAAAAGTCAGATAAACACAGACTGTTTATAGGATGAGCCAAAAACCGTATTTTTGTGTTTTTTGGCAAAAATTTTTTTTTTTAAATCATCTATAAGTAAGAGTGCCAAGTCTGCTGGTGTTTTCAAAAAAGTGCTGATTTTGAGATGCCGTCAAATCTGGCAAAAAGTGTCAAATCTGATTTTTGAGATGCGAAATTTTGTCAAATTTATAAGAAATATCATGGAAAATTAGCATTTTGCTCCTAAAATCTAATTTTTGAAGTCAGATTTATTGATATTAAAAAAATGTTCTTAGCATCCCTGCCTATAAGGGATATTTTCATGTAAGAAATCGATTGCACACCTCGTATGAAAATACCCCCTTATAGGTGATTTTTGAAAAAATTTTCGCCAAAAAACGCAAAAGTACGGTTTTTTGGCTCACCCTGTAAATAAATCAACTTATTTAAGGGAAAGAGACTCTCATAAGCAAATAGAATATTGTAAAAAATTTACAAAGTGAAGAAAATACACCAAAACTTACAACGCTATGAGCCTGAGGAACACCAAAAGTCAAAGCTTCCATACGAGTAAATGAACGACTTAGACAGTGGTAAACTTTAGCTGAGCTATTTGGAACATTGCCTAAAAAAATAATAGTTAGAAATTTTATATAAAAGTACTGAGAGGCAAGTGCTATGCGCTCGGAGGGGAGGAGGTCTTCCCAATGGGCGCATTCCCTCTAAAGCCGATCAATCATTTCCTGCAATTAAAATTTAAAAAATTCTGTCAGAATCGACTTCCCCAGTCGAAAAACTCTCTTGAATTTTTTTTGAAAAATTCGAATTTTCGCGATTTTTGCAACTTTTCGCTTCAATACACAGGCCTTCCTTGGATCAGAAAAGCGTTTTTTCGCTTCGAAAATGTTAAATTCGGATTCCCCGCATGTTTTTACCCCTAGAGGGGTCATTTTCAGAAAAAACTTTTTCACTTGAGTGGGCCCCCTATTGTAGCTCCGGATAAAAATTACCTTGATAACGCTGAGCTCCTGCTTTGTATTTTGCAGGATTAGCTATAGCCTTATTAGCTTTGCTTGCAAATTGAAAGTATAATGGAATATAAGATTTAAGAAACCTTGGCAATATATTATGTACAGAGGACATTTATCTAAAAAGCAAGATTTTTCAATTAAATAGTTGTTGAGTTTTGGGAAAATTCTTTTAGGCCCTTAAGCGCTTGTTATACTTTTCCGCGAAAAATTCTGCGGAATTTTCCGCGGATTTTTGCGCGGAAAAACTTTGAACGCCCAAATCTTGGGTTTTTTGCATCCGTTTCGGACAAATTTTTTTCCATTCGCAAGGGCGCATGATGAACTTTCACCTGGTACCAAAATCATGTCATCAATCCTTCTCTAACGCGAAAATTGTTCAGTTAAGAAACCGCGGAAAAAAGCAGAATTTTTCGCGGAAAAATATAACAAGCGCTTTAGGGGGAGGGTAAATTTTGCAGCAGCATCTCCGAAAAAATTTTTTTGGAATTTTTGCAAAAATGACTTTTCTAGGAGTAATTTTATGCGAAAAATCGATTGCGTGCATTCCCGAAGCTTGGCAATGCTTCCCTGATTCAGGGAAATAAGAGTGTACAAAGGGGGGGGGCAAAAGTCCTCGGCAAAGGTGCGGTATATCCTCGCCTAGGGGGCATTTTAAAAACGTGTTTTCTCGACAATTCTGGACGAGAAAACACCTTTTCAGCGTTTTTGATAATATCAAGACTTTTGCCCCCTTGGCCATGATGTGTAATAAATTTCCGGAGCGGATCAAGAATATGGCTGAACAACGCATCTGGGCACCGTCCGATCGCCGCATCAACGGAGCTGCGATGCGCTTCAAGAAGTACACAGGTCGCCGTCAGACGGTCAGCGACCCAAGAAGCATCGACACCGCCGGAAAGCAAACCAAAAGCGTTAAGAAGAGCGACAAGTCTATCAACAAAGGTTATTCGGATAGCAAGAAGCATGTCAGAAGCGATAAGCACCGCTGCAAGTCTCATAAAAAGAAGCACTAGAATCGCCATGAATGCTCATACATCTTTGTATTTTTGTATCAATATTATGATTCAAAAATTACAATTTCAACGAATTTAGGGTATTTTTCGAGCTAAAAACAAGAATCCGAGCTTATTTCACGCTAAGAAATTTCCCTGGGGTACTTTTCTCTTACCAACCAGTCATTCGAAAATATTTCCTATAGCCAAAATGAACACTGGAAATTTATTTAAACATAATGACAAAAAGATTTCTCGCTATTGCAAACATCCGTTTAACATGCTCGATATATCAATAATTCAAATATCAGATTTTTACATCAAAGCTATAGCCGATATTTTATTTCTTAAAAAACATACAAATCTTTACAAGATATAATAATTTATAAACAATCAATTGATTAATTTCACCGTATAACATTTGTCCATATACATATTTTACATTAGAAATCAGCTAAAAATTAGTATATAAAAAAGATTAAAGAAGAGTCGGAGCTAATTCACTTTGTTAGATTCATCTCTCATGGTCCAAAAGTCAAAATTTCTTTTCCGAAAAATATCCTATTAGGAATTTTTTAGTCGAGAAACACATTAGTGATGTTATTTTTGTGTTAAAATCTTCTAGGGCCACAAGGGGTGTCATAGCCCATGCCCCTGGAGCACCCCGGGTAACGCAAAATGGTGGGCTTGAAGAACAAAAATAACATCACCAATATGTTTCTCGACTAAAAAACCCTAATAGGATGTTTTTCGGAAAAAAATTTTCGACTTTTGGATCACGATAAGTGAATCCAACAAAGTGAACTAAAAGTTCTTACGTTCATGTGGTAACAACGGGTTCTTCATATTGCGGAACTCTTCAACTAATTTTCGAACTTTTTGTCTCTAAAACAGTTATTGCTAGACAGAATAATAACACGTAAAATTACCTGTAATCCAGGTTGTGGAAACATTCCTTCGACGAGACTGCTATCGCTATCCATAACATCTTTTCCATTAGCACTTATTTCTAATGAAACATTTTGCAGCCATTTTTCTGCTTGTTGAATCACGGCATGTCTTTTTAACCAGAAATGTCTTTTAATAATGTGCTAAAATATAACAAAGATATTACTTAACACTAAGCTGTTTAATTACCTTGAAATATGGAGGGCATTCGCGGTATTGGTCATAGATAGCATAGGCTAGCGTAGCGTTTTCAATATGCAAGTTGTACTTTCTTGAATACTCTTCTCCTTTGCTTGTACTTTGGAACTTTTCAAAACCAGGCTAAACTTTTGTCATCAGTGGTCATTTTAAAATAGAACAACTTACTTCATTGAAATACGGATGCTTGACAAAGATGAGTCCTTGGATGCTGATGAGAACTTGTAACAACGAACAGAATGGATTCCATTTTTCTTCTGGACGTCCTTCCCATGTTCCGAGAATGGATAAGCAAATTTTTCCATCATTACTAAAAAAATAAATTTTTAGGGCAAAAAATGACTAAAATAGCATTTTTCGTAAAAAAACACATTTATTGGCAAAAAATATCCACAAAATTGCGATTTTTGGCAAAAATGGCACCTTTTTTATAATTGACCCCCTCTCCCTTTGGCTGCACCATTGTTTTTGAGAAAAATAATGTATTTTGACATTTTTTACTTCTTTTATAACGAATGTAATATATTTTTCTAAAAAAATTCGATATAACAACACCCCTGCTCGATTCGATACGACACCGTTATATGAAAGTTTGACTGTAGACTCATAAACTTACTATAAATTTGGATTGAATCGTACATTACCACCTCCAGTTGTCAAAAATGAACATTTTGGCGGAGATTGAGGATAACCCGTTGGGAAGAAAACATCGAACTCGAATAGACCATTCTGATATGGCGTGTCATCCGGGCCGGAAATAAGCACTTTCACAAGATCACATCTTGTTTCATCTAAAATACAGTTGAAAGAATAAGGCAATCGGGAAAAAAATTCCTACCTAGACACAAGAAAATACTGTTACTAGCATTTAATGGAAGCGAATTTTGCATAGAAGCAAGCTCTTTAGCAATTCGTTTCGTGCGTTCACGTAGCGATGCCGAGAACGGATTGACATTTCGGAGCTCTTTTTTGAATGTGAACCCGTAGATTGGTTTACCCGCTTCGTTTAATAGTCTAAAAGTTGAATAAATTTTCTGGCAACGTCCAGAGAGAGATGAAAAGTAGTAGAAGAAGAAAAAAAGAAGCAGAAGAAAAAGAAGTAGTAGAAGAAGGAAGAAAGAAAAAAGAAATAGCACAAGAATTAGTAGAAGAAAGGAAGAAGTAGTAGTAGACGTAGTGGTAGTAGAAGAAGAAGTGGTAGTAGTAGAAGAAGTAGTAGTAGAAGAAGTGGTAGTAGTAGTAGTAGAAGAAGTAGTAGCAGTAAAAGAAGTAGTAGAAGTAGTAGCAGCAGAAAAGGTAGTAGAAGTAGTAGAAGAAGAAGAAGTAGTAGTAGTAGTAGTAGTAGTAGTAGTAGAAGAAGTGGTAGTAGTAGAAGAAGTAGTAGCAGTAAAAGAAGTAGTAGAAGAAATGGTAGTAGTAGAAGTAGTAGCAGTAGAAAAGGTAGTAGAAGTAGTAGTAGAAGAAGAAGTAGCAGTAGAAGAAGTGGTAGTAGAAGAAGTGGTAGTAGAAGTAGTAGAAGAAGTAGTAGCAGTAGAAGAAGTGGTAGTAGTAGAAGTAGTAGCAGTAAAAGAAGTAGTAGAAGAAGTGATAGTAGTAGAAGAAGTAAAAGAAAATAAACAAGAACTCACTTATGTGTTTGTATTTGATACTCTCGAAGAATCTCTGCATAAATACTATCGAGATTGATATTCGCATTCATCGCGTCCGTTGAAAATGTCGGTAGATTTTCCAAATTCCGAAACACCATCATAGCTTTTTCAGCTGATCCACTGCGCTTGCGTAGAACCGCTGTTTTGATGCGCTTCTCTGGTGGTAGGGACTTTTCGAATCGACGAGCACATTCAATTAGAATCTAAATAATACAATAAAAAGCTTTCTTTGGGGATAAAAAACCTCAGAGAGATCATTAATTCTTCGAATGAAGTCCATCAATGTGAAATCCGGTGAGACTTGGCCGCGCACGGAGGCTGGATATGTGTTCATAGTTTCGCGAAACCTGGGTATAAGTTCTTTGGCAATCGATTTCGATTCAGGATCTTTCGGCGTAACAAGATATGGTACAAAACCCGGAATATAAGCAAGACCCGTAGCAAGTTCCATGAGCGCCTAGAAAATGTATTGATTTTTTGCTGTATTACGTTTAAAATTTTTTTGTTACTTGATAAAAATCCATATGTTGGCTGACATCAAAGACACTGTCGTTATTGAAGTGATACTCCATTAAAGGCAAGACTGATGAATGTGCAATTTCATCGACAATTTCTTGGATGAGATGTGGCTGGTTGGTGGCATCCAAGCGTATGACATCCGAATCGCTCAGCTTCAACGAATCTCCCCACAAGAAAGTCGTCATTGCGCACAGAAGCCACATCAAATGTTCTTCTTGTGCGATGCGTTCCTCCACCTAGATTTTTCATCGTTTTGAATATATGAGAAAAAATTTTACAGTGCGTTCAATGTCCCAGCGTGACTTCGTGGAGCCTCGGCCATAGCCGATACCACGCTCGTTGGCCGCACTATTCTTTCTTTGATTTGAAGCATTCCGTTTTCTCTTATTCTCACTCGAGCCAGAGCCTTCCCTGGACTTGTTGCTTTCCAAGTTGCTACATTCTTTGATCAAGGCACAAATTTTTTTCAGAATTCCAACTTGGTATAAATGCAGTTTGTCTTCTGGAGAAGACTCTCCCAATATACTAAAAAGGTTTTTTGTATAGAGTGTCCCACAAAAAAGGTGGAATTTTCGTGATTTTTTTGTTTTATTTTCGAAACGTGCATTGGAGTCCAACCCCAAGGCTCAATAAAGTTCGAAACTTTGGTAAATTTTTTCCGCAAAATTCATGAAAAAATCACTTTTTTTGAAACACCCTGGAAGGGTTTTGTTCAACTTACGCTATAACTTTAAGCATATCACTCATTCGACAAGGCTTTTGGTCAAGCAAATGGGCCAGTCGGTCAGCTACCGGTTCAACATCCTCCGCTTCGGAGCTGCTAGAAGAAGACATAGTCGAGCCCATGACGGCACGAGTTATAGCACGTCCTGTGGAAATTACAACTTGTTTCGATTCGTACACGAATGCCCAGATTCTCTGACTGGTATCTGAAATAAAGCTAGGTAAAAAAAGGATATGAAAAGCCACGATGCTGAATTAGCTCGGCAAATTTCCTAGAATATACGTTTTAACATCTGCCGACGAATGGAATGAGTGTACTCAGAAAGAAAAATTTAATATACTTAGAAAGAAGTATTATAGTTATTTTTGGATTTTAAGGATATGGGAAAAAGTAATTTCTCATATTCCATAGTTTTTTTGTTGATGCTGTACCATGTGGAATACATGAGAAAATCTAACAAAAGTTCTATTTCTTCATCAAACGATGCGAATTCATCTGTAACAAATGGTGACAGCTCAGAGACTTGTACGAATCTGTTGTACAGTATTGGAGGCAAGAATATTCGCACATTGAAGCACCCCCTCTCCCATTCAATATTCAATAGTATAGAGATGTTCTGGGCCCAACTTAAAAGTTATCTCAAACAACACGCTACGCCGGAACTAAAGCTTCCTGCGATTATGTGCATGGTTAACAATTTTTGCCAAAATTTCTCAGCTGAAAGTGCCGAGAGTCGATTGTACAATCAATCTCGAAAAAACTTGTTAGGTAAAGCTAAAACGTCTGAACCTTGGGTATGCGCAAATCACAATTAAATTGGCCTCATGTTTCTGCCGACTACCCCCTTTTTTGTAGTGTAATGACGGAAAAGCGCGCGACAATAACAATATTATAAAGTTTCGCTAGTAGCGCAATTAAGTTAATGAGACTTGAAGGCTATCGTTTCCCTTCTACAGCAAACAGGTGCTCAATAAATTGGTTAGGTCGCCTAAGCGATTATTCGATTTACACTTGAATAAAAAAATTGTTCGTTTCCAGGTAAACGAAGGGCTATGTTTTTTAAATGAAGTTTCGGGGGCAAATCGAGCATAAAATTTTAATCATTATCCGTCAGAAAAGTTTTAATCTTGGTACTAAAGTGAAAGGATTTTTAAGAAAATGTACATATATAGTTAAAAATAGCAGCAGGGCGGACATGAGCGAGCACAAAACCGATACTAGATGGGTTAGCAAGACACGTGTTAACAGCGGTTTTTTGCGGAAATACATTTCAAGAAGGCAGGGGCACAAAATCGAGTAGCCCCCATTAGCTCAATGTCATGAAAAAACACTTTAAATCTTACCAAAATCCAAATTACTCTTCGCCGATTTTTCTTCTTCAGATTTCCTATCACTTGAGCTCAACGATGGCGAGGCGCTCACGCCTCCGCGACGTTGCGGAAAACACCGACGAAAAACTTTGTGAATCGTGGCTGCTGTAGCACAGTCACAGATGAGCCACTTGGAGGCGCACGTAGCATAAGAAGGAAGAAGCTACTTGGAATATGGGGGAATTGTCGTAGATGAGTTTCTTATGCACAAGTGGTACTCCACATTTTGGCACACTCAACTGGCGCTAAAAAAATTTTTAGATCATATGTTTTAAGTAAGTATTTCGTTGCAGGTGATGCACGAGGCGTAATTATTAGTTAGAACTAAGCGTAAAACATGAGACATTAACGACTACTTAGCCTACTTATTAGAAAAGGAAAAAGCTCTTAGTAAGCATAAACACTTAAAAAAACGTCATATGTATAATAAGCACGGTGTAAAAGAATCTATGATCCATTTTATGGGTCTAGACTGGACACATAAGATTGCTGACTAGGGAAAGTGAAGGCTCATAATTCACACAGTAAAAAACTATATACTTTTTAAATTATTTCATCTTTAAACTAACTATTAAATTTTGCCGTGGGAGGGAACACGTGTACAGACACCCCCCCCCCCAAATTTGTGACTTTCTGAGGGCGAATGCGACCATCCCACGGGCCTACGGTCCGCAGGTGAAATGAATCCCGCCCACAAATTTGCGGACGAAACTCATTTTGGTCTACGGGCGACCCCCACCCCCGAAATTCGAGGAGGAGGAGGTGTACACGTGTTGGAGGGTGACTAAAATCACCAAAAACAAACATCAATCAACTTTTGCGACTCTCCACATGGTGATAACATGAAAATGCATCTATAGTTTTCCACCAAAACATTTTCTGCAAAAACTATGACATCACTAAAGATGTTATTTATAAAAAAGTTGTAGCGCCAAATCCAGGAAACAAAACTGCCAAGCGGGACAACGGGCGCAATTGGCAAGAGGATTATGAAGGAAAAATGATGGGCAGCCTTATTTTTCCTCATCTTCACTTTTAGTTTAATTAACACACAGTTGAACCCGTCGACAGTCACGCAAGTTTGAGCAGAGACTCAATTATCGGATGGGGTGCTTTCGAGTGAACGCGAGCATAATTTTGCTTCTCGCTTCGGCTCAATAAAAGACACACGAAGCGTGTGAACTTCATAAGCATAGTTTTCAGAATTCGATTGCTAAAAAAAGTTATTAGAGCTTTGTTTAGCACAACGAACGAAATTGATATTTTTATTTCTCTTTGTATCCCATAAAACCTCACCAAATACACGTAAATATCAACAAAAGAAGCATATTGAAGTGTTAAAGAGGTTATTGACGTTGATGTTGGTATTGAAGTCTTAAAGATCTTATTTAAGCTAGCGTAGACAATAGCGTCGTTCGGACAAAAGGGGGATTATCGACATTATTTTAAGAAACCTCCAGTCAAAAATAACAACAATAACGTCTATTCTGCTAAAAGCGAAAAATCACAGAACCGATCAAAGAAAGAAAATCTTCCTCCATAATATCAAACCACAGAAACTGAACAAAAGGGAGACCTTTAATAATCATCTTTCATGCTAGAGACTTGATTATAATTAGAACAATATAAGACTTCATTAATCTAGGGAAAGCGTGTCTGTTGTATGTCCAAACCGTTTTTTTCACGTGCATTTTGTGATCGAACGTATAAAATAACTACACTTAATTTTGTATAGAGGTGGAGTGTTGAAGCCGATGATGAGATTTTATAACTTTTATCCGCAGGCAATTTAGTCCATACAACTAAGCAAAATCAGTGAAAATCTTTTCAAGCTAACATAAATTGAAAGGAAAAAAAGTGATGTCAGATTGCGGATATTTTTTGGTGAGACACACACAAAGTTTTATACAAGAGAATTTTTCAGATCAACTGCGTTTTATAAAAAGATTGAAGTTCGATGCTCAATTTAGATAGACACATTTTTGCATTTACAGTTAGCATTATGAATAATAAAAAATTATGCAGTTTGCATCCAGTAACAACGATAATGAAATTCGCATAATTGGTGCATCGAAATCGTGAGTATAAAAGGCGACAGGAAAAAATGAATGCATAAATAATTGCCAGGTTTGATTAGTTGATCACAGTTCGTCGAAAAACAATCGCTTCACCTTTAAATAAAGCGATTCAGCTTTCAAACTTCGTTTCAAGAATCATTGGGAGTTGATCAGAATGCATATGAACAAGAACATGGTGCGTTTAAACAAGACTCACAGTTTCTTGTTTAAACGCACAAACTATCAATGCACAGTCAAGAGGTGATGACAAGGAGCTTGTACATTGTGATGACATCGAAGATGAATACCGTAAAACTTTTAATAGAACCCATGGGACTCTATTAGAAGGTGTTAATGATTGCTCTGTTAAAAATCGAGTTTAAATCGGATGTCTTCGAGCGACCACTTGTTGGATAGCTACTGTAGAAAGGAACGTTCTATAAAAGAAATTATTGAAAAATATTTTATTTTCGCTGAGTTATGGCC
>JAQGCP010001058.1:0-13555 GCA_034699885.1 Acrobeloides thornei | reverse complement strand
TGGGGTTTAGTTTTTTAGTAACTAGAGACCATAATAAAACTTTCTGTGCAATTATTTTTTCGAGTTTTATGTAAACTATTTTCTAGGGTGGTGTGGGTGGGTGAATTTTCTCAAGAAACCCGAGAAAATTATATTTTCTCGGGTTTCCTGAGCTTTTTAGCGCAATTGAGTGATTTTGGGTGCAATCACCCAGTGGATAGCATCACCCATTATCCACTGGGTGAATCACCTATCATTACCCAGTGGGTAATTTGGGTGATGGCACCTTTTCGCCCTCTGGTCAGGACTTTTGCACCCCCCCCCCCCCTCTGTACTTTCCTGAACCAGGATCCGGAAAACATTTTCAAGCTCCGAGAATGCGCGCATTCGATTTCCCGCATAAAATTATCCTTATATGGATCATTTTTAGGAATTTGGAAAAAATTTTCGGATCGAAAAACATGAAAAAATCGCCCAAATTCCGGTTTTTTTCGATACACCCCGTAAATTTCTGCACTTTTTACCTTGGTTTCCCATGTTTTTTTTTAATTTCCAAAAATTTGGGTAAAATCATAAGGGGTACCATGGCAATTTTTTTCAAGTTTTTCAACAACAACAAAACATTTTAATTCCTTATTTTTTCGTGCCGAAATTTTTTAAAATGGAAAACACTCATTTTTAAGATAAAACGCTCAGAAATTTTCGATTTTTGACGAAAATTTGGTTGAAATTTCTGAGTTAATGCATAACCAGCGCCGCGGGCGAAAGTTTTTTTGTTGAAACATGCTTTTTTATATGCTGAAAATGCTCAGAAAATGACGAATTTTTGGTTTAAAAATGTCAAATTTGTGAATACGGGTACAAGATCTCGATAAATGCACTGCTATAAGAAGTTGCAGTAGTTTGAAGTGGCTCTACGAATTTGGTAGCTTAGTTCTTATTCAATTTTAAACAAATTCTTCACAAATAGGCTGCTTGGCTCATATGTTTTGCTCTCGTTTTCTATACAGAAGGTTCAGGTTTGACTTCCACCGGAAGCAATTTGTTTTTGCGTGATTATTTTTTGGATGCCTGGGGGGGGGAGTAAGGCATAAAAAATCGATTTTTAACAATTTTTCTAAACATGATCAAAAATTGCTCGACATGGTTTAAAACGGTGATTTTATGCAAAAAGAAGTCGTTTTACAGTTGTTTTTCACCTGTTCCAAATTTTCCCAGTTTGGTCAGCCGTGTATGACAGTTCTTGCGGTTCTCTTGTCATTATAATTCATATATCGGAAATTTTTAGCTATTAAAACCATAAAATTTTACGAATGCTATAAATCAATGTGAATCATTGGGAGGCTTTTTGTCATCAATTCATTCTGCCGAAGAAAATCAGTTTTTAGTTGGTATAAGATTTTTTAAACTTAATTTCAGTTTTAAGACGTGTTCTCGATTGACCCTTATGCCTACAATATTAACATAACTTTGTCAGATAATCGACATGTGATGATTGGTTTCTTTGATCCGACACATACCCTAATTGGAAAAATCAAAAAATCTCAAAAAAGTTATTTTTCGTTTTTTTTTCAAATTTTCCAAAAGTTTTCATAGGAAATAATAGCGCCGTCGGGTTCCCCGCATAAAATTATCGATATGCAAAAAATTTTATGACTTTTGAAAAAAATAAAAAACTGACTTTTGGGCGAGGGATCGAACCCGCGCCCTTTGAATGAAGGCCGAGTGCTTTAGCCACTCGGCCATGAGCAAAACCAACAATACCCCTAAAAAAAACTTTTAAGTTTTTTAAAAAATAATCTATTTTTAGGCTCTGTAATAATTTTTACTGGCCTAGTCTCAACAGCTTTTCTCGGAATGAAATTAAAAGGATACCAATGGTTAGGCATGTTTTTGGTTACTCTAGGCCTAGTAGTTATCGGCTTAACGGATTATATTTATGGCGATAAAGTTAATGATGACATCAACGGGATTATCACTGGTAAGTATATCAGGGTGTTCCCAAAAAAGTGGAATTTTCAGAGCTACTACACAATAGGCGAGGGGCCATCCACGTGAAAATTTTTTCTGGAGATGACCTCTCTAGGGGTAAAAACATGCAGGGAATCCGAATTTGACATTTTCGAAGCGAAAAAACGCTTCCCTGATTCAGGAAAAGCCTTGTATTATAGCGAAAAGTCGCAATACACAATACGCCTTCCCATAATCAGAGAAGCGTTTTTTTGCTTCGAAAATGTCAAATCCGGATTGCCCGCATGTTTTTATTCCTATAGAGATCATTTCCAGGAAAATTATTCGAAAAAATTTTTACTTGAATGGCCCCCTATTGTGTAGTAGCTCCGAATTTTTAAGAAGTATGAAAAATGGGGTAAAAATTTTAGGAGACCTTTTGATCATTATAAGTCAGTTAATTGTTTCATTCCATGTTTCGGCTCAACAGAAATTTTTGAAACAATATGATGTGCCACCACTGAAAGCTGTTGGAATGGAAGGTAATCGGAATTTTGATCTAAACTATTCAACTCGGAAAAAAGTTACCATTTTTGTTGATACTATGAAAATTCATGAAAAATGGAGCACTTTTTGTACTTACAGTAAATTCTGAATTGTTTTCGAAATAATTTCGTGTAAAGTTACGGTTATTTATTACAACGAAAACATGCACATCATAAGCCTAAGGCCTAAACCTAGGCCTAGGCCTAGCCTTAGCCTTAGCCTTAGCCTTAGCCTAAGCCTAAGCCTAGCCTTAGCCTTAACAGTTAATTTAACTGCCCCAAATTTAGGCATGTTTGGTTTAATGGTAGTCTCATTTGCTATGATACCAATGTATTTTATACATGTCTCTCCAACATTTTCCAACAATCCTCAAGGTCGTCTAGAAGATGTTATAACAGCCTTCAAGGAAATTGCTGTCAGTACTAGACTTCAAATTACTATAACGATCACTGTTTTTAGGTATGATTTTCTTTTAAATACATTTTTTTATTATTGACATGACAACACAATTTTAGTATGGCTTTCTTCAACTTTGCCGGTCTGACTGTCACAAAACGGCTCTCTGCCACTTCAAGAATGGTTTTGGACAGTATTCGAACTTTGGTTATATGGATGATTTCAATACCGCTTTTTGGTCAAAGGTTTATTCCTTGGCAGGTAAGACCATAAATGAGAAAGGTCACTAATTAGAATTGTTTATTACAACGAAAACATGTACCTGATAGTTTTTTCTTGAATCAATAAACTGTATATTGAGAAGAAAATAATTCAAAATCCTTGAATTTAGAAAAGAATAAATATAGCATTTTTTATAACTCGACGAGCCGAATAAAATGACACCAAAATTATCCAATTTTAACATTGTTTTGTGTTATTGAAACGAAAACATGAATCAGGGTTTTCGTTTCAATAACCCAACACAATTTTCAAATTGGTTAATTTTGATGTCATTTTATTCGTCTCGTCGAGTTATAAAAAATGCTCTATTTATTTTTTTCTAAATTTTCAAGAATTTTGAATTATTTTCTCGTCAATATACAGAATTTATTGATTCAGGGAAAAATTATCGTCACGACCCAGGTACATGTTTTCGTTGTAATATACAAAATTCAAAAATCGCCAACTTCACTTGCAATTATTTCAAAAACGAAAAAGATTTTGAATTTACCATAAAACAAAAAATGCTCCCCATTTTTCATGAACACAAATTTTACGGGTTCAGGAACGAATTTCATGTTTTCGTTGTAATACATAGATTTCAAAAATCTCTGAATATCAACAAAAAATGGCAACTTTTTTCCGACCGGACTGATCCTTTAATGACCCTATTTTATTCCAATCTTTTAGATTTTTGGCTTCATTTTCCTCGTAATGGGCATGTTCACATACAACGATGTTTATTTTGGACCTAAGTTTAGAAAAGAAGTTTTGCCAAAAATGAAAGAATCTAGTTTGAAGAGGATTGTGGCCAAATTTATTTGCGGTATGGAAGATGGAGAAATTGAAGAAGATCATGAAGCTTTGGTTGATTCTGGTGATAATGATCCTTTATAAAAAAAAATCCTCATGAAAAATTTTGGAGCTACTACACAATAGGGGAGGGCCACCCATGTGAAAAAATTTTCAAACATTTTTTGTAAATGACCCCTCCAGAGATAAAAACATGCGAGGAAATCCGAATTTGACATTTTAGAAGCATAAAACGCTTCCCTGATTCAAGGAAGACCTCTGTATTGACGCGGAAAGTCGAAAAATGATTTTGAATGCGATATTTCGACTTTTCGCTTCAATACACAGGCCTTCCCTGAATCAGGAAAGAGTTTTTCGCTTTGAAAATGTCAAATTCGGATTCTCTACATGTTTTTACCCCTAGAGGGATCATTTCTAAAAAAATTTTTGAAAATTTTTTCACGTGGGTGGCACCCCCTATTGTGTAGTAGCTCCGAAATTTTATTTGTTAATAACGGGTTAAAAAAATTTCTAATAAAGTTTTTATTGCTAAAGTTGTGCATTACTACGAGATCAGACCGTCAGAATTAGGAGCGGTTGCCCAAGGGTCTCATGGCTCGGTGGTACTGGGCTTGTCTCAGGCTCCCCTTAAGGCTGGTTCAAACCCCGCTTGAAAAAATTTTGCCTAGTAGTAACGTCTCTTCAGATGGCTGTCTAGAATGTTCGGCATTAGACTAAATTATAAATTTTTATAAGATTTGTACAAAACCCATATTTGCATATAAGATCACAATAGTACACAATATTATCTTTTTTTAAAGTTGATCCAACTTCCGCATGGTTATTTATTATTAACACAATTAGAAGACTTGGTGTTTAGTTCTGTATACCCATTCGAGTTTTCATACACTGAATATTCTGGTGGTGAAACATCTTGAGAATTCAGCTTATAAATTGCTGCCAGTCGGCACTCTTGTCTGTAGAAAAGTTTAAAATTTGAGACCTGAAAACTTTTTTGTAGCTCATCAATTCGAACTCAAACCCTTACAATGATTGGAACGGGTAATGCCAATGTCAACACTCCTATTAAAGCACAACATGATCCAACAACTTTTCCATATGGTCCAGTCGGGACTAGGTCCCCATACCCGACAGTTGTCATAGTCGCCTAAAATTTAAATGATTCAGTCTTTTTGAGTGTAACTCATGTTTTCGTGTCAATATACAGACTTTTTCAAAAAACGGGGGTTTTTCAATGGTGCAAATTAATTTTAAAATGTTGATATTTGGATGTAGAAGTCGATTGTTGACGACATTTTCGACCGTACTAGGGTTTCCTAGTCGGGGAATCGATTGCGCGCATTGCCGAGGCATAAAAATGCTTGTCTGACTCTGATTCAGGGAATACCAAGTTTTTGAGGCGTTTTCGGGGTATACTCCTCGTAATGTATCTTCTCGTGGTAAAAATCAAAAAATTTCTTCAGATTCGTGTCTCCTTGTCGAAAAACCTCTTGACACCAAATTTCAGTCAATTTTGAGAACTTTTTGAAAATTTGAGTTTTTGGTGCCAAAAATCGAAATTTTGGCGAAAAATCGAATGTTGGCAAAAATCGAATTTTGGCAAAAATCGAATTTTGGCCAAAAGTTGAATTTTTTTTGGGTGCTACCATCTAACTTTTCGCCCCCTGTATTCCTTGTAAGAGTAATACAATTGTTCCTTGTAAGAAGGTGCGAGGGGTGGGGTAATTTCGTTCGCTGATCACGATATATGTCCGATAGGTTATCAAGCTTACCAGTACAAACCAAAACGACGCTGGTATAGAAGTGAATTTCGAATTTGGCTCATTTTGTTCGGCAAAATATACACCACTAGAAAATAAGACTAGTGCTATGGCCATAAAGAATAGTAGTAGGCAAAATTCTTGAAATGATGCTTTGAAAGTTTTTCCAAGTACTTGTAGGCCAACTGAATGTCTTAAAAGTTTTAGTTTTAGACTTATTTTTTACATAACATACTAAACTCCGTTCCATAGCGAGGACGCACATGGCCGAATGGCTAGGACATTGGCCATTCCTGTTATTGGCGAGGGTTTGATCCCTCCAGTACTTGTAAAGAAGGCGCCGAGCAACAAGATCAATTTCGAATAATCTCTTTATGTTTTGAATTGTTTTGTGTATT
Source organism: Acrobeloides thornei (assembly GCA_034699885.1). NCBI lineage: Eukaryota > Metazoa > Nematoda > Chromadorea > Rhabditida > Cephalobidae > Acrobeloides > Acrobeloides thornei. The sequence continues at coordinate 7,452 of JAQGCP010001058.1, read as the reverse complement.
TAGCGCGAAAACCCTGTTACTTATAATTTCATTCGATCGTCATTTTTGGGAATTTTGGAGCTCGGATTAACACCGTGAGACGTGAAAATCCAGGAAATTTGAAATTGGGCAAAAGTTTTCGGACCCGACTGGGACTCGAACCCAGACCTCCTGGTTACCGTCCAAGTACACTACCACTGTACTACCGAGACCTCCAACTGATGCCCATTAATTTCTGGTGAATAACATCATTTTTCTATCGCAATTCACTGCATTTTCTCTTTTTTTGGTTTTTCTTTTATAACTTTTTATGATTATCTAAAATAAAAAATTTCGACCTTGGTGGGTTCGAACCCGCACCAATAACTCGAATGTCCAGCGTCCTAACCATTCAGCCATGCGCCCTTTTGAAATTAAGTTATATTACAGAGTTGAAACAAACCTGCTCAATTTAAATATCCTAAACACCCGAACCAAACGAATTATCCTCAACACCGAAAATGACATGGATGATGATGTAGTTTTTTCATCCAGCCTTAAATTTTTTATATTTTTACTCTCTTTTTCAACATCTTTCTACGAGAGACTGGATTTTTTGGAGCTATTATGGATCAGGGGGTCACCCCAGGGTCAAAAATCGAAAAAAATTCGATTGTTCGCATAAAATTACCATTAAATATGTCTTTTTTTAAATTTTAGAAAAAAAAATTTTATCTGAAGTAACCTTCCCTCAGTTTTCCCCGCTCGGTCCCAAAAAACTGGGGATCTCTGGTCAGGACCCCGCCCCCCCCGTCCGGTCTTTACAGTGTGTCACACGTACATTCATACCCTAAACTTTTGATCGTATCTTGGACGAATAAAAAGATTTTTTGATGGGATTTTTTTAGATGATAGCTGATGGAAAGCTAAGTAAATCTTGTAAACTTCCAAGTGAAAATGTTAAAATATGCGAATTTCAAAATTTTTTACAGGATTTGTTCAGCTTTCCATCAGTTATCACCTAAAAAAATCACATTGAAAAATCTTTTTATTCGTCCGAGATTTGATCAAAAGTTTAGGGTATCAATTTGCGTGATACGCACTGTACATTTTTCTTTGATTTTGTTTTAAAATTTTAGCGGAGAAATAAAATTATGTGATTTTGGGGAGTCTCGAATCTTGGAAAACTCTCTAGCCAGCACACACGTGGGAACGATCGCATATTGGCCACCAGAGCATTTTATTCCTGGTCATTCCAAGTTTGACATTCGGTCAGATATATGGAGCTTGGGGATGACTTTAATGGAGGTGATTCTTGGAAGACTTCCATATCTATCAAATGACCATGATTTCGACTTAACGAGAACAGCATTCGATATCGAACATTTCATAAGACGAGCCAATTTTCGCCAGATCATAGAAGATTCTATTCAGCCTAAGTATTCCTCGGAGTTATGCAAATTTCTAGAAGAATGTGTGGAAGATGTGGAGACGAGGCCAAAGTTAGATGGCTTGAAAGAAAATCCTTTTTATATCAAGTATCAAGATGAAGCTAGTCGGGAAAATATTTCGAATCTATTGGCGAGATATAAGGTAATCTGTATAAAGAACTTTCGGAACCACGCATAGCTCAGTGGATAGTCAATACTAGTTCCGATCTTTCTATAAAAATTTATTCAAAGAGATTTTAGGCGATTAATACAGATAAATCTAGTAGCAAAATAAGAATTAGCTCGGAAGAAGAAGTGATGAAACAATCGAATTGAATCATGACTGGAGTGTAAAAGTTGTTATGATGTCAATAAAATATATGTTTTGTTGCTTATTTATTTAACACATACAAATCAGAATATGATTTTGGTTTCAAATGAAAATACGATAGCTTATGCACACTATCTTGGCAAAAAATGTTGACATACAAAAATATTCCAACTTTCAAAGGCTCGTATATTTTATATTTTGATACAAATAAAATGACATCCAATTTGAAAATTAGTTTGAATTATTAATACGAAAACATTTGAATTTTTGGAAAGTTTTCTTTTTAAAAACCCCAAAACAATTTTTCATTTCCTTTCAAAAATAGCACTATCGAAATTTTTCATACCCGAATGCATTTCATGGAAGCGATAACCATGCACTAATGATATAAGTTGATGAACGATATAAGAAAACCCGAGGGCGCAACAAACAACTTTTTTCATCATACTTTTTCCTATACGGTACAAGTTCTCACAAAGGCAACAAGTTGAAGGTTCAAGTCAATAGTGTTGTTGTTGGAAATTCCGGTTTCTAGATGGGCGGCATCCTTTCATCTCTAGCCACAATTTTTATTATCAATCATTTCGGTGTCTCTGTCGGCGGCCAATTAGCCCGAAAGATTTTCGGGAAGAAGGCGGCTTCTTTTGTCCCAAAGTCACCGGAACCGCAGAGAAGATTTTCGTCGCCTTTAGGCCTATATGGGCAGAAATTTCCATGAATGGATTCAGCGAGTAAATGATCTGTACAAAAGATATGAAGAGGCGCAAGCTTTGAAAATATGCAAAAATGTTTTTTTGTTATCTCCTAAGCCTAAGCCCAAGTCTAAGCCCAAGTCTAAACCTAAGCCCAAGCCTAAGTACAAATCTAAACCCAAGCCTAAGCCACTAAGTCTAAGCCCAAACCTAAGCCTAAACCCAAGCCCAAGTCTACACCTAAGCCCAAGCCCAAACCTAAGCCCAAGTCTAAGCCCAAACCTAAGCCTAAGCCCAAGTCTAAGCCCTAACCTAAGCCTAAACCCAACCCCAAATCTAAGCCTAAGGCCAAGTCTAAACCTAAGCCCAAGCCCAAACCTAAGCCTAAGCCTAAGCCTAAGCCCAAGCCCAAACCTAAGCCTAAGCCTAAGCCCAAGCCCAAATCTAAGTCTAAGCCTAAGCCCAAGTCCAAGCCTAAGCCCAAGCCGATTTTTTCGATTTTGGTATATTGGGTTTGTTCTTTTTGTACCCAAGTTTTAATTTTTTTCCCTGAATCAATAAATTCTGTATATTGAGAAGAAAATAATTTAAAATCCTTGAACATTTAGAAAAAATAAAATATAGCATTTTTTATAACTCGACGAGACGAATAAAATGATACCAAGATTAACCAATTTGAAAATTGATTTGGGTTATTGAAACGAAAATCCTGATTCATCTTTTCGTTGTAATACACAAAATTTCAAAAATCGCCAACTTCAAACGCAATTATCTCGATAACTACAACGATTTAGTGGTTGTCGTAAAAACAAAAAATGCTCCATTTTTCATGAACTTTCTGAATAACACAAAAATTGACAACTTTTTTGCCTACCGGACTGGTCCTTTAATCAGTTGTACTAACTAAATTTTCACAATTAACCATGCCCCAAGAAGCTGGACAGTGGCCACTCCCCCCACCATTGCCCATCCATATCGGTCAAGTCGCTCATAAGGCGGCAAAAGAACAAAGCCCACGTGGCGGCTGATTAAAAGTATTCTTTTAAAAGAAACTATCAGGCCGAGGATCGAGAAGAATGGCGAGAAGAAACATTCGAAGAGGGCGCACCGCGCAATGGCGACGCGACATCAGAGAGCCTCTCTTTCTTTGAAGTTTGCCGCTTCTTTAACTACTCGTAGAAGAAAATCCGCAAACACTACTCATACTTGTTCTCGCTATCAAGCATTCCGGTTGGTTGATGAAAACGGTGGTGGTGGCCTCGGAGCACGGTAGCTGAGGTTTAGGTGTAGGCTTTGGTTTAGGCTTAGACTTTGGCTTTGGCTTAGGCTTACGATTAAGCTTAAAGGGGATCTAGGCTTAGGCTTAAGCTTAGGCTTCAGCTTAAGCTTAGGCTTACAAGAAACCTAGGCTTAGACTTACATTTAGGCTTACAAGGGACTTAAGCTTAGGCTTAGGCTTAGGCTTAAGCTTAGGCTTACGTTTAGGCTTACAAGAGAGGTTTTGAACTATGAATTTTTTAGTATACTAGATAAGCATTACCTATATGTTGTAATTTTCTTCAAACTCGCAACTTTAGGAATAATTTTACCATTGATATGTTCTACGGAAGGGACAAAGACTTGAATGCTCGAAAAAGTTTTTTCCCACGTGATTATTAGAGGTTGAAATTTCTTTCTTAAAATGTCAGTTCCTCTAGCTCCAGCTATTATTTGGTACGTCTTCGGCTTAATTAACTCTTGGTCAAGGTTGCCTATTTTTGGGGTGCCGACGATTGATGTAAGAATTTTTGGAGCTACTTCGGTTCTTATACCCCATTGAAGGGAGGGTGAATTAAAATTGAAAAAAGGCTTAAGTTTAGGCTTACAAGGGACCTAGGCTTAGGCCTTGGCTTAGGCTTAGGCTTAGGCTTAGGCTTAGGCTTAGGTCTAGGCTTAGGCTTACGTTTAGGCTTATAAGGGAGGGTTTTGAACTAAAATCGAAAATTTTTTATTTTTCGAAATTTTCTCAAAAATTACCCTATTAGGGGTAATTCGATGCGAGGAATCGATTGTGCTTATTCCCGAACCATAAAAAAGCTAACCCCGATCCTGATTCAGGGAAGGAAGTGGGTGTATTGAAGCGAAAATGAACTGATCGGCTATCGGGGTTGGTTATTGAAGCGAATCATGAAAGCATTTTCATGATTCGGGAATACGTGCAATTGATTCCCTGCCTAGAGAAACCCCTAAACCACCGGTTTTCCGACAAAAATCCGAATTTTGGTTCATTTTCGCTTCAATACACCCACCTCCTTCCCTGAATCAGGGACAGGGAGATATGTCGAATCCACTTATAACTAAAGCCTAGCCACTTATAACTTTTTCAGGGTACCTCACCTACCCCTATGAAGAACATAGAAATCTCTTTTTCTCGCCACATTTCATCTTCGGAATACCCAAAATTTGCAAACACGCTAGATGAGTTCCAAAAACGCTATGGCCTTTGTCAGCTTAGCGTCTGTCATCATGTGTCGAGTTCTCCGAGTGAGGCAAGATTTATGGCAATTCTTTATGAATGGAAGTTTGTTTCGTTGGACACACAAGAAGAAGAAACTATAACAGCAGAAAATTGCTCGCTCATATGGCAGGCTAAATCTCAGGTTGAATTTTTAAACTATAATAAAGTGCCGGTTACATGGCAAAATGCGAAGTGGCGTCAACTGCACACATAAGGTCGAGGGTTCAATTCCGCGCGGAGCCATTTCATTTTTGCAGTGTCCAAAATCGATAAAAATTTTTACCTAGGGGTATTTTTAGCCCAAAAACACGAATTCGATGTTTTTATTACTCCAAAACCTTCGAAACATTACTTTTTTCAATTTTTATGCAAATTTTGAAAAAGCATAAAAACGCCTAAATTTGCATTAAAATTTTCCTGTTAGGGTAGGCAAATCTTAGGCTTAGGCTTAGGCCTAGGCTTAAGCTTAGACTTAGGCTTACAAGGGACCTAGGGTTAGGCTTACGTTTAGGCTTACAAGGGAGGCTTTTACTCCGAATTTTTTTAGTATACTAGCTGATTGTAACCATTTGAGCCATAGCCCTTATCTCTCGTCCGTACATAGTTGCTGTTTTAGGGATCTTACAACATACGGGTGCTTATCAAAAGAAAAGACGAAGACAGAATTTTGTTTTCTGGCCAAAGTGAAATTAAAGTTCTCGACTATTGGATAGCTGCGATTGGTGATTCGTTTGCTTCGGGTGAAGGGAACCCTGACGAGTCGATTGATCCTATTCTACGAACACAACCTGTGTGGCTTTCGAGTAAGTAGTAGTTTGTGTATTACAACGAAAACATGAACCCAAATTCAAATTTCAAACGCAATTATCTCGAAAACTACAACGATTCAAAGGTTGTCCTAAAAACGAAAATTTCTCCATTTTTCATGACCTTTCTGAATATATTATTTTTATATAGGGGTTTTTCCGAGTTGACTGATCCTTTAAAATAAATTTTTAAAGGAAAATGAACCGGCTCTACATATTCTTGGGCTTATTTGCCATAGTATTCTTACTAGAGTCGACTGGGACTCGTTATATTCATACAGCTGTACAAAATATCGAAAGACATTTTCAAATTCCTAGCAAAGTTTCTGGGTTTTTGGTCAGTGGAGGTAATTATATGTCATTTCAGCAGAGATAAAGAAATACCGTGCTATTATGGTACAACCCCCTATACCACTGAAAATGCCCTATACCGCTGCTGAAACGGACATTAATAAAAAAAAGTGTTTGAAATTGGGCAAAAGTTTTCGGACCGAACCCGGACCTCCTGGCTACCGTCCAGGTGCACTACCATTGTGCTACCGAGACCTTCAACTGATGCCCGTTAAAAGATTATTAAAGATATATTTAGGTGAAATTGGATATTTATCGACTGTAATATTTATTTCCTATTTTGGTTCTAGAGGAAATCGAGCCAAATGGATAGGTGGAAGTGCTTTAATTATGGCCTTTGCTTTAATATTAGCTGCTTCTCCAAATTTTATTTTCCCACAAGAGCAACAAACCCTTAAATTGACAAAAATCGAAGTAAATAATCCGATTCCGAAACAATCCGAGGGGGAGCAGCAGATGTTTCGGGGCATACTAGGTGACTTGGGGAAGGGGCACCAGGGGCGAGTGACACCTAGATGGCCGAAATGTCGAAAAAATTTTCAATCATAATGGTCCTCTTATGATTTGGGGATTGTTCTCCTCCCCCTTTGGATTCTTCCAAAAAAGTGGGAGCAAAGGTAGAAAATAAAAAAGAATATCTCCAATCGACTCAGCTCGCTGATCAAAACGAGTACCATATCATGGATTTCCCTATGACCGAATGGCTAACGCGCTCGGCATTAACTCATAGGATGCGGGTTCGATCCCGCGCTCAAAAGTTAATTTTTATGTTGTTGCCAAAATTTATGAAAATTTTTGCATACAACATTTTTATGCTGGGAACACGATGACGCTATTATTTCCCATGACTTTTGAAAAAATTGGAAAAAAGTTTTAGATTTTTTGTGATTTGCCAATTTTTCCAATTTAAAAAAAAGTTTTCATGGAAAATAATCGATCCCGCGTGTTCCTTGCATAAAAATGTGGGTATGCAAAAACTTTTCATGAATTTTGACAACAAAATAAAAAAGACTTTTAGACGCGGGATCGATTCCGCGCTCTATGAGTTAATTCCGAGCGCGTTAACCACTGCCATGGGGAAAACCCACAAAACCCCATGATATGGTACTCGTTTTGAAGCGCTCGGTAAGCTGAGTCGATTTACGAAATTTTTTAAATTTTGATCTATACCTTTTTTCTCTTTGGTGCTCCTTGACGCACAAACATTACGCGTTTTAAATAAGATGACAGAGCATACATTGAACTGATGTCTAGGCTAGGGTCTAACAACTTCCAATTGCCATTTTTTCATGATTTTGATAATCATTTTGAAAAATAACCACATATGATATTGAAATAAATTTTTATGTACGATTACAGGCCGTGGTCTAAATATTATTTTTGCAAT
>JAQGCP010001057.1:0-13558 GCA_034699885.1 Acrobeloides thornei | reverse complement strand
AATAGAAAATCGGTTGAAGAAAATTTGCATAAAGTCAAGGTTGGATAAAGTCGGTTGGAGAAAGTCGGTTGGAGAAAGTCGGTTGGAGAAACAAAAAGTTGGCTAATGTCGTAATGCCGAATAAAGGCCGAGCTCCCATTGAATTTTTGGCACGATAAAAAATTTTTCGTGGTGAAAAAATTGTGCCTAAAATTCGCATATTTAAGGCCGGTGACAAAATTGTCACTTTTTGTTACACGTTGATCATCACTACATTGGGCTTTCTAATGTATTTTATTCTTGTGCTTATTTCTTAAATCATGGAATTATTGAAACGAAAATTTTTGTTTGGCATTTTTTGAACTATGCAGACAGTTCATAAGACTAATTTTATACAAGATAATATTTTCTCGAAATTTTTTAATTTATAGTGATTTTTTTATTAGAGGCAAACAAGGATTAACTGAGGGAAGACTATCATTTATGCAATTTAAGTCAATGCGAATGATCTGGAAGAAAATAGGCCAAAGCCTGCCCTCCGTCCCATAGATGGATAAAAGAGGTCGTAAAAAACCCCTCGCGCGGTACCTCCTCTAAAGGAAATTTTTGCCTTTCGGCGACTCCCCCTCCACGCGCAGGGAGGGGTCTGTCGACCAAACAATGGATAAAAAATGGTATTTTTGACCACAAATCGCATTTTGATCAACAAATTACTAAAAATAACATTTTTGGTTTAAAAAATTGCATTTTTGAACAAAAGTATCCGTTTTGACGATTTTTTCCACCAGCCCATCCCTCGCCCTACCCATTTTTCGGGCCCTCGCTCCCTCTCCCTCAGTTCTCGGGCCCTCGCGGTGCCTGGGGTCGTAATTACGACCCCCTATCCATGTATGATTAGAGGCCTTAGTCCGGAAATGCGATGATTCCAGGCCCAATGACCCTATTTCATGGGTTAGTGCCAATGGGACTCCTCCCTCCCCCCCCAATCAATCATACATGGGTAAAGGGGACGTCAGTTGCACACGTGTACAACCTCCCCTAGCGTCGCCTATGAGGACACCCTTACGTAAATATGGGCCTGCCCAGAGCTCCTAAGGAATTCAGATTTCTACTATCAATTTTTGATTCCGGGGGAGGATAAAATTGTTTTGACATGATTAAATTTCTTAATATTTGAACGGCTCCTTATTTAATAAACTTGTTTAAACATTTACACGTGAACACGCAAATTTTATCTCTTTTTTTCTAATTTTGGTTTAAAAATTAGATCTCTAAAAAATGGGAGAAGAAACGCCTGATCAAGTAGAAAATCTCCGACTTGCCGGAAATCAATATTTCCAAAAGAAAATGTACAATAATGCTGTCGATTGTTATTCCCGAGCGCTTCAAATGCGACTCGATCCTTTGGTACTCGGAAATCGAGCACAGGCGTATTTGAATCTCAAAAAGTTAGTGCTTGTGTAGTAAATTTTCTGGTACTAAATTTTGTCATTTTTAGGTACGAAAAGGCTTATACCGATGCTGATGCCGCGATTAAATTAGATCCGAATTTTGTGAAGGGGATTTATCGAAGAGCTCTAGCGCTGCATGAGCTTGGGTTGAATGCTAGAGCTAAACTGGATTTGGAAAGAATTTTGGAATTAGAAGCACAGAATAAACAGGCTAAAGAATTATTGGAGAAGATTAAACATTTGGTAGTGATGTTACAGTAGAGACCAAAAGTATTGCCCCAAAAGTTTCATTTGCGAGAATTCTATTATCAAAAGAGACCGGACAAAAACTGATTTTTATTTTTTTATGCGTATTCTATCGGAAAAAGGAAAAAACCCTCGAAAAAAGGGGGAATATGACAACAAGGTTGAAAAAAAGTGGAAATTTCGAAATCTGAAGTGGCTTTTTTTGATAGAATACGCATAAAAAATAAAAACCAATTTTTGTCCGGTCTCACTTGACAATAAAAAAATTCGTTTTCCCGAAAATTAAACCTTTGGGACAATACTTTTGGTCGCTACTGTACCTCCACAAAATTTGGTTATTCCCATTTTTTAGCCCGATCCAGCCACTGTTGAAGTGACAACTTTCACAAAATCCGAATCTTTACAGTCAAAAATTCAGCTCAAAAATATTCATATTTCTTCTACCTCGCCTGAAATTACTGAAGTTAAAGATGGAATTTCCGAACTTTCTGTTAGCAAACAAGAAAAAATGGTAAAATATTTCGTAACCCATTTTTTTAATACTTTTTCTAGGAATTCGACAAAATTGCTCAACCAGGTTTCTTGCCCTCTAAAGAACCAATTTCTTTGCCACCTCCTCCGAAATTGGCCTATGATTTTATGCGAGCTTATGTGGAACTTAAGGATTTTCCAGAGAATTTTGCGGAATACTTTTTGGTTGGTGTTGAAATTTTACTCTTAGACACCTAATATTGAGGCCAAAATCAGAAATTGACATAATTATGAGCTAAAAATTGATTTTTTTTACTTCAAAATAAATTTTAAGGCTCAAAATTTGAGTTCAAAAATAAATTTTGAGCTTAAAAATTGATTTTGGGAAATCAATTTTTGAACTCAAAAATATTTTTACACATTTGTATTTTTAGACGATTGACCACTCCCTGTACAACACTTTATTTGGTGAAACTATGGATGCTGATTTGATACCTCTGCTTATATGTGGGTTTTTGAAGCGAAAAGAACGCTCTGAGAAAATTTTGAATTCACTTATTAACCTCTCGATGGCACAAAGGTTTGAAATCAACCTGCTCTTTTTGGACAATTCAACAAAGCAAGAGCTCTGCAAGCTGCTGAATGAATTTGGCTCAGAATTTCAGACTTTGGTGAACTCGATTAAGCAGTTATATGATCTTAATTCTTGTTGATTGTATTATTTATCAAAGTTGAGAAATTTTATTTTAAATAAATATTTATCTAGTTTATTTAAATTCGATTTTTGACCTCAAAAATCGTGAAATATGCAACAATTAGGGTCTGGCTACGTCACTGGGCTCTAGGAATTTCCACAACGATTTTCACGGGAAAGTCGACTGTTGTGGGAGTTCCGTTTTTTTCGTTGTGGAAGCTCCTAGAGATCGCCGCTGGTGGGTTCGCTAAAGTATACTAGTACAGAAAATTTTACGTCCTAGATTTATTCAGATAAAGTAAAATATACATTGAGCAGAAACTTATACATTTATTATAAAAAACAAAGCCTAAAATATTTGAATTCCTATCAATAGTCGACTTTCTCGGGAACATCACTTCCTTGATCCAACAATTTCCAGCCTAAAGGTCCGAACCGAATATCGTTCATAGTTACGTTGTGGGTCAATGCAGTAAAGCCTTGTGGATTGCATCGAAGATAATGCCACATACTTCCACCAGCAAGCAAAATACCGGCTAAGACAATGGCTCCTGGTAGGTTACGGCCAGCTAAATGTTTATATGAAAATTTGGTTATGTAATTTGGGGAGGGAGTGGAGATTTTTGGTCGAAACCAAAAGGTGGTACTTTTCGTTTAACCCAAAATTATGGGTAAAATTATAAAGGGGACCCTTGATTTTGTCAATTTTGAAAATTAGGGGGATAATTACCCCTCCCCCCGATGGGTAGTTACAGAACTGACCAGAACCACAAAAACAAATTAGGTGGGACCGGACGATTTTTTCGGCTTTTACATTGGTGAAAAAACACCACTCTTCCTACTTACATAGCTCATAATAGCACAATGATGTAAATGGTGCGACAATATAGTGGTTGTATATGTCGTCTCGTTTACGAAAGTCTGCCACAACGCACAATGATGCTCCCCATACAAAAGAGCCAGCAAAAAGAGTCTTGTTGACTTGAAAATAGCGTTTTAAGAAGGGTCTCAGTTGGAAAAAGTATTTTTTCGACCACTAAAAGAGTAAAATTAGATTCAATTAATTGAAATATACCGGTTCTTCATATCTAGCTTTGATTGAGTTGAATGCAATAGGAATTCCTAAATTTACGATTATAGTACAGGATGTTCAAGCATGAGTTCCCCGATAAGAAAATTCGATTTCTTATCGAGGAAAAAAGATTTTTGAGTCTTTTGTAAGTTGCTAGACATGTAAAGATATTTTTTCATACAATATTTTCATGATTTTTGAAAATAAGCTTGTGTATTGAAGAGAAAATCTGAATTTTTTTCCTTGTGGAATTTTTAAAAAATAACAACGCCATCTTGTCGATTTTTGAGCTATTAAAATTTAAAACTCACCAAGAACTGCTGCATATTTCAACAAACAAAGTCCTTTTTCCAAACATCCCTCATTCAGAGGTTTATCAAAAAAGCGTGGACCAAACCGGCGCCAATGACCCCACTGGTTAATTCCTAGATGATTATATCTCGTATAAGAAGTATCTTGTAAATCCGGAGAAATATCCAAGCCAGGGTGTTCGGGGCTTAAATCAAATTTCTCCGCGATCTGCTTGTACTGATGCGAAGCGCGGTAAAGCTAAATAACAAAAATATAAAACCATATATATACATATTTCTTATAAATGAGTGTCAAAAAATGGCAATTTTGCGATTTTTTTAATTTTCACACAGGCCTTACGGTGGGGGTATTCAGTGGCTTAATTAAGAAGAGAGCATGGGGAGCGCTCTCTCCATTGGTGAAAAAATTGAATTTTTTCCCCTTGGTTCCCCTTATGTTCTCGCTCAAAATTAAAAAATTTTTTGGCCAAAATTTTCTATTTTTTAACTAAAAATGTCCAAATTTTTCAACAAATATTCCTTTTTTACACACAAATCGTATTTTTTGAAGCATTTTTTGCTTAAAAACACTCATTTTTCAAAATTTGTTCGTCTTTTTTGGGTTATACTACGTATTTTCACCCCCCTCTTAATTACCTTCTCTCGATAATCCTCCAACTTTTCAGGAATAGTTTCTTTGTGCGACAAATTGCGAACATATTTTGTATCCGTACCAAAGGCTCCAGCTAGAGAAGTTCCATCAGGTACAGGTGGATCGTAGCTTAAAAAAAACAGATTTGACTAGCAAAAAAAAGCAAAACATACAAGCTTCGGTCATTTTCTTTAATTCTCGAACTGTGAGCAATATAAACACCCTTTTCGACATCCGGATGTTCTAAAGCAAGTTCCGACCAAAATGCTTTTCGCTTTCCAGTTTTTTCGCAATTATCATTGCTAAAATTAAACTTATATGCAAAAGTAGTGGAGTAGCTAACCCCGTCTCTGAAAAAATTTCAAATTTTCCTTAATGATTCCCCTTATGTTTTTTCCATTTTGAAAAAAATGACGGCTAGAGTAGTTTTTAGAAAGACTTCAAAACACATGAAATCAATTTAAATGCTTTAACAACATGAAAACACGATTTAAATATAAAACCAATTCATTTTTGGGTCACTTTGAGGGGCCCAAAATACCTTATTTTTAAAGTTTTCCTTTGTAACAAGGTCAAACTTTGAATAAATATTAAGCCTCTGTCGATCGGAGTCAATTTTGGAAAAATCGAAAACATTACCATATTCTAAACCTTACCTGTAATTTGTCCCCCACTTTGTTATTAAATTTAATAGATATAATATCTAAACAGTCCAAAACTTACTAATCAATTAGGCCCTTTAAGACGGAGTGAGGATTTCCATTCTTATCTGTATACTTTGGCACCCATGGCGGAAGCGATACATACACTACCGGTTTTAAAGGTCCTGAATGTTCACTATGATTATTTCCCATTTTATCCTATAAAGAATCTTTAATTGTTACAGCACTGGGCAAATAAACATAAAAAACAAATATTAGGTGTTTCGATAATACAAGTAAAAATACAAAAATTGTCTTTTAAAAACTTTATTTACAGGGTGTATAAAAAACCGGAATTTGAGCAATTTTTCAATGTTTTTCGAAACAACAAAAAACCCGTGAAAACAAGCTACAACATCATAACTAAATATCACTATTACTCTTCTCTAGGAACAAGACATTGATTAACAGTACTCATAAGATTCGGATTTTCCATAGCCGCTGCGACACGTTCTTTGTCCGCCAGTTGTCGGTTGATGGCTTCTTCGGTGTTGTGGCTACCCGGAGTGATTCGTACAACAGTTTTCATTTTCGGTGGGAGTGAGCGGGAGAGTTTCACTTTTATTGCCAAGCCAATCAGAGTGGCCATTGAGCAGTGTGGAATGGTGGGCGTGAACTGGACGTCAACCCAAGGATCTTCTTTCTCGTTGTAGACTTTGATCAAGTCTTCCTGAAATTTTCGGAATTTACGATTGAAATAAAGTTAGCACAGTGAATGCATTTTTAGCACATAAAAATTGACATCATTTTTGAACATAAGCAATTTGTTACTTTAAAAAATTGTCTGCTATTTTTGCACAAAACCAATTTTTAGCATACAAAATATGACTGGTAATCTTTTTTTGAGCACTCAAAGACTTTTATTGGATATTCCACAAAAAAAATTGCCCTCAAGATTTTTTCGTTCGTGTAGGCAGTTATTTGTGCAATCCATACTTGAACAACGTTGAGCTGCTCCAACGAGTACGGATGTTCTGGATCATTGATGTCTCGAATATAATCAAACACTTCTTGAGCATCAATCGGGTCTTCTATGGACTCGTCAAAATCCCGTTCAGTTAGCTCATATTTTCTAGCTTTAACACCATAAACAATAGGTGCAGCGTTGTCTAAGCGTTCTTTGCCCATTTTAAACTAAAAACGGATTGTTACACTGCAATAAAATCAACAAATTTTTACATAAAATACAAACTCGAAATAACGAGTCAACAAAATTTGCATAAATCACAAAAATATCAACTTTATTCGTAACATTAACAAAAACACATTTTTTCTCAAAATAAATAATCATCAATTAAATACGAACAAACAAATAACAATGAGATATTGCTTAAAATCCAAATAGATCTTGTTGTTTGGCCAATTCCATAAGCATAGGATCGTCGAAAAATTTGTTCACAGAGACATCTTCGGAGAGGCCCTTACGTCGTCTAGTTTTGATCATAAATTCTCTTGCCAAATGCGGTGCTGGCTGGAGTTCTAGTGGTCTGATAATAATACTCTTGTCCAGTGGGTCACCGGGAACAATCTGCCAGTGATTGAAGACCGTCAGCGCGAAGGCTTGTCCTTGAGTGTGGGTTCGGAGATCAGTTTCGAAGCCGAAAGAGTCGATAACCGGGATAAAGGCTTTGATTAAATAAAGTGGAGATCCTGGAATGGGTGCGTCGGTGGTGACGTGACCACGGCGCTTGGATAAAACCGTATAAACGGCAGAGACACAATCAGCTGGTGCTATACACTCGACGAAGTAGTAGGGTTCCATTAGACGTGGTGTGGCCATCTAAAATCAAAAATATTATTTAAAAAAATTTGCTTTCAAGTGATTTTTCGAAGCTAAAAAATCGAGGAGCAAATATTTTTTAGAGAAATACCTACCAAAAAAGCCGAATACGCACATCTTCTTGAAGTCGGGATAATTTGTCCACCACCACGATAAAGCGGTTCCTTCGAAATTGTCGCATCCAAAAGCTTGAATTTTACGTTTCTGATAGCTAAAAATTTTTTTTTGCGTTAAAAATCAATATTGTTGGAATCTTGGAATAATTTTAAACTTCAAATTTATTCAATTTTGAGTTGAAAAATCGATCTTTTATCATATTATTTCGTAAAAAATTGAAAAATTATTCAAAAATCGAACCAATTTTGAGTGCAAAAATTGATTTTGGGACCAATTTTGAGTGCAAAAATTGATTCAGTCAATCAGTTTTCATCAATTTTTGACCTAAAAATATGTTCAAAATTCGATCATTGACGAAATTTTCAACCCAAAATATCTTGGACCAAATATTTTAACTAGGACACAAAATCGTACGTTCTTCACACAACGGTCCTTCTCTCGTCGCCCATTGAAATCCTTGAATTAGCGACTCACGAACCGTGCCCAACAACTGTTTATCCACTTCCGACGGCAGTGTATCGTCCAACAAAACATTCGGTCCAGTCGTGTCGGGCCCAAACGCCCAGATGCTCCTAGCCGCCAATAAATCCCATTCATATTTACTTTGGAAAAATTCACTGATTTGTTTACTAAAAATAGAAAAAATAGGGCTAAAAATATAAAAGAAACAAATACCGATTCCATCCAATTTTGACCACTTCATTTTCTATGTCTTCGGCTAAGCCCTTTTCAAGAGGTTCAGCAATCATGGTTAACTTGTTCCTGAAAAAATTGAAACTTATTTTTTGACTCTTAAAAATTGTATAAGTCACCAAATTTTTTACTCTCTAAAATTAGGCAACTATGGACATTTACCATAGGTTTTATTATTATATTTGCGATTTTTGACATTGTTTACCTGCGTTTCAATGCGATCCTTGTGATCGTAAATAAATTAAATTAAATTAAGTCAAATATTTATGCATAAAAAATCAGTATATAGATAATTTTAGATATATATTTTTAGACTCGCAAAAATTTGAATATCCAAATTTTTAAAGGCATAAAAATTGAATAATCAAATAGTTCGAAATCAAAAATTAGCATATCTAATTTTTTAGACCTCAAAAAATTTGAGCACCCTATTTTCTAAAGCTTCAAAATTTAAACTAGCAATTTTTAAGCTCTTTGATGCCTCACTTTGTATTCGGTGTCTGAGCAAAACACTTCAACGACGAAGTTTCCACCACCGTCTCACAAAATGATACAACCGGATCCGCCACTTTAATATCAATCTCGGAGAAGACCTTTCTCATGTCGTGCATCACACAATCCATATATAATTCTCCGGTGCCCAACATTATATGCTCGCCGGATTCTTCAACTCGTGTTGTTAGCAGCGGATAAGACTTGTTGACTTTTCTCAGCGAGTCCAACATTTTTGGCAACTCCGATGGATTTATTGGTTCAATTGATAGTTTGACGACGGAGCGGGTGTTGTATTTTAGTGGTCGGAAAATGTATACCTAAAAATGGTAAATTAAGACTAAAAAATTGTTCAAAAATCGATTTTATGCTCAAAATTGGATCAAGAATCGCTTTTTGAGCTTAAAATTAGGTCAAAAATCAATTTTTGAGCTAAAAATTGTTTCAATGATCAATTTTTGAGATCAAACTTGGGCTCGAAAATCGATCTTAAAACAATTTTTGTGCATAAAATCCAATTTTCTATCCTAAAATATCACTAGCATACTTCATCATCGTCATAATCCTGGTCAACAATAGTACTAGTTTTAACAATCGGCTGATCAATCCCCTCAATCAAGACCAAATTTCCAGCCGAAATACTCTCCACTTCAATATTGTACCTAAAAAATTCTAAATTTTTTTCAAAATAACAAATTCACCTAGAAACAGGAAGCCAAAGTCTTCCAGTGGTCATAATACGACAGTCTTCTTCGTCCTGAATACTATAGTTCTCACCAAGAATTTTTACATCTGTGCCAGCTTTCAAAGTTCCACTAATAACGCGGCCCAAGACGTGGAAGGAAGTACAATCGGCGGTTGGATAGTTTTTCGTCGTATGGACAACCAAGGGGCCCTAAAAATGGGGATTTTTAGTGTCAATTTTTTGCTAAAAATTAAATTTTTGAGCTAAAAAAATATTTTTATATCAATTTTTAAGAAAAGTGACCAATTTTTGTCTCATTTAAAAACAAATTTTTGAGTAAAATTTTTTAATTTGAGACCAATTTTTTAGTTAGAAAATCAATTTTCAGACATTAATGACCCGATTAGAGCAAAAAAATCGAGTTTTAATCATTCATGGGCAAATTTTTGACCCACAAAAATCGATTTTTGACTCATTTTTGAACCAAAGATCAATGTGACATTTAAGAATCTGTATTTTTGAGGAAAAATAAATTTCAAAATTTTTTAATAGCACACCTTAGCATCACATTTAATCATGTCCTGTGCTAAACGGCTTGTCACATCGCCGGTATAAAGATGTTCCACTTTTATAACATTATTTTCGGTAGGTGGTTTAATGTTGTTCACAACCAGATCGGTAAAAGCTAAAAATCATCTTTAAAAAAAATTCAATTTTAGGTAAATAAGTCTAATTTTTAGACTTCAAAAACGAGCCAATATTTGTGGTAATCGAACTTTTTAAGCTAAAAAAATCTATGAAATAATTTTTTGAACTCCAAAAATTTAAAATTTCGTGGCTTCAAAATTAATTCACCCTATTTTTTCTCTCTAACCTGTAAAATCTCCAAAAAATCGGCGACAAATAAGTGCAATCAACGGACGAATATTCATTCTTTGCTCCTCTTTAGTCAATTTAATTCCCAATTCTCGAGTAAGTCTAGGCAAACATGTGTCCACATCACCGGTAACCTGAGCAAATTTTTTTTTTTAAATGTCAAAAATCGATATGTACCTGAGAAAATAACTTATATAGAGGTTCCAAAATGAAATGCACAAAAGTTCTTGGATGACCCATCTGTGGAGGTTTTTTGGTAAATTTCCGAGTCGACTTGTCGAAATAGATATCGCCCCAAAGACGGCGGGCGAATTCTTTTGGATTTACACTGCCTAAAAAAATCATGAATTCACACTGCCTTAAAAAATCAGTGATGAAAATCTTACGATTCCAACTGCAATAAATTTCAGCAAAGGTCTCCAATGAGAAACAAACATTATATCGAGGACTGGCAAAAATAACATTGCCCAAAAGTGGCGACAATATATTTTCATCTCCGAATGAGCCTTCAGAAAAGCTCCTAAATATAAAAAATCAAATTTGCATAAAACATTAGCATATACAAATTTTTTGAGCCCTAAAAAATTGAGTAGTCTAAATTTTTAGGCTAGAATATAAAGTAGACTATTTTTTTAATAAAAAAAAATAAGGTAGTATAATTTTTTTAATGCTAAAAATTAGGTCTACTAATCCTTCAAACGTTAAAAAATTGAGCTAGCTTTCGACTGATTGCGCTACCGCTCACAAAAAATCCACTCACTGCAATAAATTATTGACTTGATCCAGCGTATATCTCAATTTCAAGTAAGCATCAGTTGGTGGTAATTTCAACTCTAATATTAGGCGGTCAATTTTGTTCAGACATAACGTTATCGGCAATCTTTCTTGAATAGCATGCTTAAGCAAGCGCTCTGTGTTCATCATAACTCCTTCGTGGGCATCCACCATTAATACTACACCGTCGACAAGCCGGTATGCGGCTGTGACTTCATCCGAGAAATTTACGTGACCTAAATTAAAAAAAAATAATAAATTTCACTTTTAGAGCTTAAAATGATTCAGAAAATTGATTTCTGTGTCAATTTTGGAAATTTTTTTGAGCTTAAAAATCAATTTTGAGTCTATTTATGTCCTAAAATTTGATTTTTGAGTTAAATTTTGGACTTATTCTGATTAATTTTTGAGCTTAAAAGAAGCTAAATAATAATTTCTACCAGGTGTGTCCAAAACATTCAATAAGTAGGACTTATTCCGAGTCGTCTGCATAACCAAAGAAACCGGATTTGACTTAATAGAACATCCTCTCTGCTGCTCAATAAACAAGGTATCTGTGAAGCGGACATCTTTATCTTCGGCACGAACAAATTCCGGGTGAGTCTGTTCGACAAGGCAATCCACAAAAGTGGTCTAAAAAAAGGTGATTTATTGAAAAAAGCCAAGTATCGTACTTTTCCATGATGCAAATGCCCAGCAATGGCAACATTTCTAACAAGTTCAGGCTTATGTGTCAAATCTGCCATGAATTCTTTCTTATAAACCGTTTGCGGTAAGAGCTTTTCAGCCGCGGCAAATTTTCGCTGCTTGACCGGTTTTACTATAGGCTCGGTGAGTGGCTGAGCATCTTCTTCTTGCACTAAAGTCTCCACATTTTCACCATATACTTCCATCGCTGTAGCATAGTATTTTTTGTCTTCATGAAGAACGATTTGATTAGCTGGGATTGCTGGACGCCCAGTTTCTTCCTCTTCTTCTTCCTGTAAAAAAAAGATTAAAGTGTAAAAAATAAGCAGTTAAAATTTTTTAGGTGTGTATAAAAGTTTTAGAAAAATATTTGCCTGTTTTAAGATAGAATTTGACATGTTAGAATCAAAAACGGCACTAAGCGTTTCCTCACAGTTACAGTCAAATTTTACATTTTTTACAATGACATTTTTTCACTTTTTTGTCACAATTGCGTTTTCTCACAATTTGTTTTTCATCTCATTCTTTTTTTAACATAGAAAAAAAGAAGAAAAATTGTGAGAAAACGCCTAGTGTCTCAAAAACTAACCATTCCCTGCGCGTAATCCTCATCTTCTTCATCCCGTTCTTCTCTTTCAGCCGGAAGGTGCTCTTCCTCATCATCATCACTATCCAATTCTGGACCAATATAATTTCCAAACTCGTCATATAGATCAGAATCCATTTTTTAGCTTAAAAAATTCAAAAATTACTTATAAAATTTATTAAAAAAAAAATTAAGATGGTAAAATAAAATTGTGATATTTATCAGTTAAAAGAAAATTGGCAAACAATTACAATATGAAAAACAATATATCAGAAGATTCGTTCCATTTATCAAATTTTTCAAAAGAAAAACAAACGTTTTTGCAGGAAAATAAAATCACTTTCAGTGAATTTTTCAAAAGGAAAATAAAATAGAATTTTTTCCAGAAATAATTTTGTCCAGAAAAGTTTCCACTTTTTTACTTTAAAAAATAAACAATAAATTAGTTCTTATTGAAAAATTCAAACGAAAAAGCCCATAGGTAATTTTTTATATCAAACGCATGATAGCTGTTAATCACAAGATTGAATGTCAACTTAGCCATTGAATTTCAACCAGGACCCGAAAAGTGGATGCTAGCACTCATGGGTACTCGGTGCTGGTGGGTGCTAGCACCCATATTTTGTAAGATTTGCATTTAATCGATTGATTCAAAAAAATAACAAAATTTTTTGTAAAAATGAAAAAATTACGGGGTTACCCCCTAAAAAATGAAAATTCAAAAATGTCTCCAAAACGGCTAATCTTTTGTACTCGGGGGTTTTCGGCTATGGGGAACACGATGGCAATATTAATTTTTAACAAAATTTTGTTATAAAAATTAAAAAAGAGGGGGTTACCCCATAAAAAATTTAAAATTTTCCAAAAATTTATTTTTTTTAATTCAATTCTTTTCAAAAGTTCAAATTTTTTAAAATTTTTGTAAAAATAAAAAATTAGGGGGTTACCCCCTAAAAATTCAATTTTTTTAAAAAATTTTTAAAATTCAATTTTTTCATGAAACGAGAGTGGGCGCATTCGATTCCTCGTCAAAAATTACACCAAGGGGTTTTGTGAAGTTTATTTGGGGACCTAAAAAGCTCAGGAAACCCGAGAAAATTGCATTTTTTAAAATCTTTTTTTCAAAAATGCAATTTTCTCGGGTTTCCTGAGCTTTTTAGCGCCCCAAATAAACTTCACTAAACCCCTTGACGTAATTTTTGACGAGGAATCGAATGCGCCCACTTTCGTTTCACGAAAAAATTCGAATTTTTGACAAAATTGAATTTTTAGGGGGTAACCCCCTGTTTTTTCAAAAATTCAATTTTTTTAA
>JAQGCP010001056.1:0-13566 GCA_034699885.1 Acrobeloides thornei | reverse complement strand
CGAATTAAATATTGTGTTAAGTTTGTACCCATTTTGCACATTTTTATACCATTTTGCGCTTTTAGTCTACTAAATTGTTTAAAAGATAAATCATAAAATTTGTGTCCAAGTTCGATTTTGCAAGTATAAAATGACGGGCAAGATTTGTTTGGAGATCTGTAAATCATTCTTCGATAATGTTATCATTTTTGTTTTTGACTGGATTTGTTATATTTGTTGCCTATCATTATTTTTGGAAAAGAAGAAATTTACCGCCGGGTAAGGAAGTCGAAAGATGGGAATTAATACTTAAAAATTTTTTAGGCCCTACCCCATTGCCAATCTTGGGCAATTTAGTATCATTTTATTTTTATCCGAGAAATGTGGATCTTTTCAAGAAATGGGAAGCAAAATATGGAGCCTTGTATACTTATTGGTTTGGAGAAACACCCATTATCTCCATTCAGGATTATGAAACAATCATAGAAACGTTTGTAAAAGATGGTTCAGCCTATGAGGGCAGAATGGATACTGGAGAATTTAAAGATATATTTGGAAGTAACTTTATAAACTTTTTTATCATTTACACGTTTAATTAGATGGATATAACGGTATTGCAATGACAGATGGCCCAAAATGGCGTGAACAAAGAAGATATGTGCTAAGGGTATTGCACAATTTTGGTCTTGGGAGAAATCTTATGCAAGAAAGGGTAAAACGATTTTATGTGACTAAGCGGAAAATTTTTTTCCCACAAGTTGTTAGAAAAATAGAAATATAATTTTTAGATTCTGGAGGAAATGTCATACCTGATCAAATATGTTAAAAATGATATAAGCAATCAAGTTAAAGAATTTGACATTATGCCACATATTGATATAGCCGTTGGGTCGATTATTAATAACTTGTTGTTTAGCTATAGATTTGACGGGGTAAGTTCCTCACTGTACCTATATCCTTCTCATAAAAAGTTCCGTAGTCTTTTGGCAAAAGCACATCGGCGATGGAAATGAGGAGATATAGCTCAGGCTTCGTTCCTGTACACGATGTTAGAACTTTCAAATTTTATCACCCACATTTTTAGGAAAAGACACCCGAGTTTTATCAACTCAAACATGCCGTTGACAGACAAATGGTTCTGCTTGGACATCCTTCTGTTATGATAATGCGCTACAACTTTAAACTTTTTGCCAAGTTGCCCTATTTCAAAAATTACTACGAGGAGATTGTTGAAAATAGCAGAGCTCTTTACGGATTCTATAGAAAACATATTCAAGAATATAAAAAGAAGATCGATTTTACTAGCGATGCAGAACCCGCAGACGTTTGTGAAGCATATTTGAGACAGTTAAAAAAGATGGAGAAATATGAAGGAGAGCATTATTTTACGTAAGGAATTAGAAAAATTTAATTTGTAGAAGATAAAAAATTTAGAGAAGATCAACTAGTTGGTGTTTTAGCAGATTTGTGGGTAGCTGGACAAGAAACCACCACGGTAGCTCTAGGTAAAATATATAAGTACTAAAAAAAGTTGGAAGCTTTATGTAATCACCCCATCCCCATAAGCTTAGCTGAGCGAGAGTGAGCCTTGAGGTGCATGTGGGTCCCTCCTAAAAATTACCTATGTTCAAAAATGTAAACTAGTCTCTCAGATATGGAACGCATCTGTTGGCTTATTGTTGAATTTTTTTAGCTGCCTCAATAATTTACATGATGCTGTACCCGGAAATTCAGTCAAAGTTCCAAGAAGAACTTGATCAAGTCATCGGAAGTGACCGCTTTGTAACGATGGATGACAAACCAAAACTTCACTATGTCAGCGCAGTCATTCAAGTTAGTGTAGTAATTTTTTGTTTAAATAACTTACTTTTAGGAGTTGAATCGCATCGCGACAAACGTTTCACAAAATGTCTTCCACAGAACTACTAAAGAAGTTGCTATAAAAGGGTACACGTTCCCAAAAGATACAATCATTGTGCCGCAGCTGTCTGTTGTGCTCCGAGATGAAAAAGTATAGATTTATCCAGTGGACTAGCCAGTATTTTTGACAGGGGCTAAACTGTCAAAAGTCTGAAAAATCCATTAGAAACATAATGAAGAACTTTTTTTCGTGGCTTAGTCGTGACAGGGCCCTGGCTACATCTATGGATTTAACCCACAATGATAAGGGTAACAAAAAATTCAAAAATTTTGTAGACCACGTTTTCTGTAGAAAGCGCGTAGAAAAAACTTTACTTGTTGAAAAGATTATTGAATGTTATGCAAAAAGTGCTAACCCTTGTCCACCGTAGCATAGCCGGGATCTAATTTCGGAGGGGGGAGTGGGTGTGAAAAAATGTTCACTTTTTTCTATTTTATATTTTTAGATTTTCCCAAACCCAGATGAATTTATTCCAGAACGCTTCCTTAATCCAAAAGGAGAATTCAAGAATTTAAGCGAAGTTATCAACTTTGGTGTTGGAAAACGTATTTGTTTGGGAGAAAGTCTAGCTCGAATGGAAATTTACCTATTTATGGCAAATATTTTTAATCAATTCAAGGTGATTAATGATAAATAAGCGTTAATATATTTTACTTTTCTTAGTTATCTGTAATACCAGGAAAAGAGCCTACACTAAAAAGAAGACTCGGTGCTACCGCCCCACCATATCCATTCGTGTGTAAAATTGAAGAACGATTTCGTAAAGATACTGGCGCATAATTTTATATGTGTTTTTAAATAAAAAAATTTCTCTGTATTCGTTTTTTTTACTTTATATACATAAAAACAACTACTATATACAAAAATAACTTGCTGGAGATCATTCTCCAAATAAAAATGGCAATAATCAAAGATTAAAATTGACATAAAAAGTAGAGTCCGCGAATCGAACAGAACCGACGATTTTATCCGAATCGTTGAACTGAACCAAAATTTTTTACCAATCGGTTAGGACTTGTAGCGCCCAGGGAGCGAAAGGATTGTTTTGTGAGTTGTGAAATAGTAATTTTATGGTCGCACAGACCTATTGAACCGAACCGCTAAATGTTTCAATCGATTCGAACCGATCGGTAGATTTTCAGAACCGATTGAACCAAATGGCTGAAAATTTGAGAAAAATTATCAAGGAATTGGGGCAATTTTTCAGAAAACTAATCAAATTTTAAGAAAAAATCATTCAAAAAAAGTTAAAATTGCTTTTTAAAAGACCAAATTTTAAATTTGCATTAAAAATTCGATAATTTTTATGTTAAAATTTAATAAACCGTTCGAAATTTTTCAATCGGTTCGGTCGAGCCAAACTGGTCAAGGTCGAACCGCTAAATTTTTAAAAGTGGTTCGACCTGATGGATCCGAACTGGTCCATTTTTATCAGTTTGGCGAACTCTAATAAAAAGCACCAATTAAATTACAAAAATCTAAACAAAAAATTATTTTAACCAGCATTCACTCTACTTTCATTTTGTACATGATAAGTAGATGTCTTTCTTATTCGTAATAATACCAATAATCGATCAAAAAAGCTGAAAATCGCTGGCAAGATTACCAAGCTGTGTATCACACAAAGGAGTAGCGTTAAACTAATACATTTGAAAAACATCTAAAATGAATAATTATCTATGTATATAGATCTAGAATAAGCTTACATTAGCTAAATACAATTTGATCGTTAGCAAACTTATAACACAAAATGCTGTGCTTACGGCTCCTTGTATGGCTGGATAGCCAACTGAAGCTAAGGAATGTTTTATTTTCTCTTCAACATTTAGCTTTTCAGATGAATTCTTCCCTAAAAGATTTCATATGTATAACTTCTATTTAAAAATACACTTTCTTACCAGCCGTATGAAAATGGTATGAAATATGCGCTGGTATATCAACACTAAAACCAACCGAAATAATAACACCGGTCATCATTATAGGGTCCATGGTGACTCCATGTAAACTTAGTATTCCAAGAACGCCTAGAAATATAAAATATTGAAAAAAGAAGAATAAGTTATGATATGCTGAAGAGAAAACTCTATAACTATGATACTTTTTTATTCTTAAAGGACCAGTCTAAGCGGAAAAAGTTGCACTTTTTCTTGACATTCAGAAAGTTCATAAAAATGGCGCATTTTTTGTTTTTACGGCATGTCCTGAATCGCTAACGATTTCGAGATAACCGCGCGTGAAGTAAGCGAAATTTGAAATCTATGTATTACAACGAAAACATGTACATTCATGTTTTTACAGAAAATTTTAACTTGCGTCAATTAAAAATTGTTTATTTAAGAAATTATTCAAAATTATCTGATTAATAGCTTCAATAAATAACTTTTAATTGATGCAAGTTACAAATTATAGTAGAAACATGCACGTACATGTTTCCGTTGTAATAAACAAATTTTAAAAATCGCCAACTTCATACGTGATTATCTCGTAACCGTTAGCGACTTAGGACATACCGTAAAAACAAAAATGCTCCATTTTTCATGAATTTTCCGAAAATCACAAAAATCCGATTTTTTGGCCATCCTGTAGAAATGCAAAAAAATTTTGAATACCAATGACAATAGAAGCAATTGTTCCTGTAGCAACAAAAGCCGTTAAGAAATTATTCATGAAAATGAAGCAAACGGCAGCCATACAACCAACTGTGCCCACTAAAGATTGCCATAAGTCAGTGGGAAGGTTATCGACAAGATCCAAGAAAATTCCTTGGTCAAAATATACAGAGGCGTTAAATTCTTCTCTAAAAATAGGTAGCATAGATAATTTAAGTATTTTAAAAGGACCCTCTTTATAGTAATTTAAAAGTACACTAGGAGAGCAAAGAATCTATATTTGGAAAACAAATGGGTAAAAACATACATGGTCAGAGGGGTCCATATTTCCAAAAATTTACGATTGGATAAAGGAACAATTTCGAAAATTTTACCTCTCCCTAGTTGACGACCAAAAAAGGTCGCCAAGTTTTTTACGGGGGGTAAAGGTACGAATTTGAATGTTTTTACGACGGGGATGGATCCCCTGTATGGGTAAAAAACTCGAATTTTCAAATTTAGATAAACTTACGCATATTTATCAACAATCCGCCGAATTCTTTTCAACAACTGTGCCTTTTGATACCAAATCTTCAAATGTTGCCCATGATATGCAGTCGTAAAGAAAAATTTATCCAAATGAGTCTCATTACTAAAATTGAAAATTTTATACATCTCCTTATTTTTCCTCACTTGTTAGTATCCATCTCCAAAAAAGCTTTCCATTGGTTATATTCTGGCCAATCAATAAAATCGAGTAGATCATTTTCATCCACTATAACATCTTCTTGTTTTATAATAGCCAACGCGCTCGAATTCGTTGTGAGATTGTTACCAGTCATATCTGCTTCAAACTGTTGTGCTTGTTTTGAATTTATTTCGCCTTCTTGTGTTTCCTTTTCATATGCCAAAAAGTCTGGCATAAAATAGCGAGTTGTGTTAGAGCCCCATGATTCGGGAAGTGATTCCAAATCTTTGACCAGATGATTGAGATGGTCTCGACGAGATGGGTCGGATAGGTTTCCGGGATTGTTGACAAAAATATATGCGTTTTCGAATGTTGGAAGCATGACGTTTTCTTTGTACGTGTCGATCTAAATTTTTTTAAATTTCTCTGGGAATGATGTGATTCCATACCCACATATAAGGCCATCGGAATTAAAAGTTTTTGGGATCCCCCTCAAAGAGGAAGGGACATCGGTTCCCTCTCTAAATTTACGTTCTCGCCCCCATCATGTACCCATACTTCTAGTTATAATCCTTTAACTATATTACCTCTAATAGAGGCGAATCTTCTGCATATAACTTTTCAGTGGTAAGATTGACTTGTAATTTGGAAGCCATCTAAAAGTTAGTTTGTTTCAAAACTATCTATTGTTTTTGAAAATAATCTTACAAATGCCGAAAACACAATAAAAGCTACCCATATGCCAACAACAATTGTTGAAACTAACCAATTTGTAATAAATTTTACATATCCACTAACAAATTTATTAAAATGTTTATTGAGCCGTTTATGAATGCTTTTTGTATCCTAAAATTTTATTTATATGGGCTTACCACAAAGTTTTACCTCTTGACTGCTTCCTTCAATCGAATGCTCAGGTGTATTTCGTCGACTTTTTTCTTGTTCCATTTCTTTCTTGCCCAAAATTATCATTACTGCCGAGAAAACGGTAATTTGGTAGAAAAAATCGATTGCAACCGATAACATTGTTCCCATACATAAAAGTGTAATTTCTGGGGAGCCTGTAAAAGCACCAACGGCATCAGCAAGCACATTTGTTAAGGCAGAAATTAGTATTGATGGTCCAGTTTCTATTAGGACCTAAAATTGAAATTTTTTATAATTCTAATTATGCCACTAAAAATTAACATGCACTTCAAAATAAAATGATTTGGTCTCGAGTACAATGGGACATGGAAGATGAGGCAGAAAAATAAGAAAAAATGAAGCAGAGATCGTGTTTTGGGGTTTATTGCGTCATTTTAAATTAAGAGAGGTGAGCGGAAGTTATATCAGAAAGGAAAATTTTGTATGTAGTGCCAATCATATAAACCCTCACCTCAGCCATTCTTTCAGCCGCCGAATCTCCAACTCTAGGTTCTTCTTGTCTACGTTTTTCTATAATTCTTTGCCATGAATGTATCATAAGATAAGAATCATCAAGTCCTAAATTTTTATTTCATTCTTTTAATTCTTCTTATTTTTTACCTATCACCAAAAGCAAAAACGGCGATAACAACAATATTGATCCAAATCGAACACCTAAGAAAAGCAAGATTCCAATAGCAGTGCCACTAGCCATGAATGGACAAATGCTAGCGACTATAGCCAAAACTATCTATAAATTTTTGAAACTGCATATAAATTAAAGAAATTTGCAATTTACCTTGTTGAAACTAGCTTGCTTCATATAAAACGCTGATAGAAGAACCGTCATGGATGCAGCAATGGACATAATAACAAAGCCTATACCCAAAAGTGGAACTAACTTCATCCCAGAGCGGATAAACTCGGCTTCAACAAATTTCCTGCTAGCCGTCATGATTTTTAGATTTTTGCTGGTGTAGTTGCTAAAAAATTTTTTGAACAGTTGCTAGATTTGAAATTTTTGGGGGGATGGATTAATTTTTTGGGAGAGGATCTCAAAATGTAAAAAATTTACTCAAAATGAATTAAAATAGAATTTCAGAGCTAAAAATCTTTTAAAAACTCACTTTCTGAAAAAGTTGTTCATACTCATTTCATACTCTTTAACCTCTTCATCCGTCCATCCACCAACCCTTTCAGCTTGATAAAACAAGCTCGCAGTTTCAGCAGCTTTTATATTCGTAAAAGTCTTATCCGTTTCATTTTGGAATGTTATTCCAAAAAAGTTTAGCTAAAATTAAAATTATTTAATTTAAATTATAAAAAATACTACTTGAATATTAATTTTTCTACCAAGAATTTCGGTTATTGGATAATTCAATTTTATACTTTCATCATACGGTTCGTCTGCATCTTTATGTTCTTGTTGTAAACTTAAACCAAACTAAAAAAGAAGAATGATGAAACAAGGGTATTTTTAACAGCAATATTAAGCATGGCCGTACCGAAGAAGAGGTGCATATACCCCTCCTCCACGGGCCAAAAAAGTTTTAAAAATCCAAAGGGTCCCTCCTTATGTTTTTAATCAAAATAAAAAATCATTTTTTTAAAACTTACATAAAACATCCTAAGTGGCTCATTAATATCACATAGCCTTCGACAAAATTGGCTATAGGATTGAAATTCTCCTGTATAATGATTTCGTATCGTAAAATTATTCCTTATGAGATCGTCAATCTAAAACCTCTTTATTCTTATTCTTTTCTTTTTGATTTTTATTACGTCAACAAGTTCCCTGAGATATTCAGCATTTATCATGTTTTTGTCATGCAATGGCTTTGCTAGCAGGACAAAATAAATATATGCTCCATTTTCATTGAAAAATTCTTGCCTAACAGCCAATTCTGTTCTGGATCGAACTCCATAAGGTGTGTAATTTGTTATGTCATTTTTGCGACTAAATTAGGTTAACAAGTTTTTCGGAGGGATAAAAACTGTGGGGGATTAATTAAAATAAACAAGTTTGCGTATGAGTGAATTTTTATGGTACATTTGGTGCATGGATTTATTATTATCGAAAAATTTTTCACGCTCGAGAAGAAAGTATAGTGAAACAAAGTAACTCATAAGATTTAAATAAGTTTTAAACAAGTGTATATACTTGTATGCACAGGGATGAAGGAAATCTTATCCTCTTGGTAAGCAAACCATTATATAGACTTGGAATAAAGAAAGCGGTATGTTACAAATCCTGCGCAAGTTTCATATACAGGAGGGGAATTCCCAATAATTTAGTTTTTCAGGGAAAAATTTAAATTTCATTAATATTTTATAAAGATCGTAACTTACGGTGTTCTCAAAATTTTAAAAGTTCCAATACCCGTTAATATTAAAGAGATCAAAATAATAGGGATAGAAAATCGGTCAACAAAATAAGCCCATTTTCTATAAAATCGATGGATTTGAGCTAATATATATGTTGCAGTAAATATTTTAAGATGTTTTGCGAGTTTTAATGTTAACGGCTTCTTTTCTATAAAAAAAGTTTATAGTATAAAATATTGGCTTTTTAACTTATAAACTAGATGCCGAGTGCCTAAGGCGCTCCCGAATGGCTTTTTCGACCGTCAATCCCAAACAGAACTCCCGAGCGTCGCTCCTTGGCAGAGTCCCCGAGAGGCGCCACCGATTTTAAATTTTATAATCGTCGATAAATCGTTTCAATAATTGAGTTTGATTATCAACACGATTGATGAAACATTAGAAAATTCAAATTTTTAAAGTCTTTTGACTGACTCGGCCCTTTCCTGCACTCAAAATCAAAAAATTCTTTCGGATTCGTGTTCCCCATAACCGAAAACCCCGAGTACAAAAAATCAGGATTTGGAGAAATTTTTGAAAATTCAATTTTTTTACTCTTGGTTCCCAAGGCAAAAAATGAAAAAATTTTCATCAAATTTCACAAAAGTATATCGTATGAAGAGTTTGGTACGTATGAAGAGTTTAGATCGCCCCTTCAAAAGCTAGTATGTACAAATGTACCCACATTACACATTTTATATAAAAAGATATTCAGAAATCATCACGTTGCCCTTACATGTTGAGACATCACATTGCCCTTACAAAGAAAATATTGTTGGCTTCGTAGCAGAAGCTTGACGGGCCGGGCCCTGGCCCATGTGCCGGAACCTCGATTTTTTACGGCCTTACAAAAATGGGCCGACCAGCAATTTTTGCGTCATGGGTCAGAGCCGTAAAAAATCAAGGCTCATTAAAATGGCAACTTTTATTTTTTAAATAGTCATTTTCTAAGCATTTTCAGCTCAAAAACATCCATTTTTTTTAAAATTTTGCTTGCGCTGGTTTTTTCTTTAACGCAAAATATATCAATAAAAATTTGGAAATTTTCGGAAAAACATATGGGACCAAAGTAAATGTTAGAAAATGTTTTTGATAAAAAAGGGCCGGGTTGGGGCCGCGATTTTCGCGGACCGTAATAAATCGCAGCCTTTTAGCACCTCTGCTTTATAGAAACAGAAGGCCACCCCGTTTCAGGAGTGTGGTTGAGCTCTAGAGGCATATCTCGCAAAAAAAAGAAAAATGTCGATATCTCATGATCCCTCTGTAGGATTAAAAATCCGTCTGACAGTTTTGTAGAGTAGAGTCTGCTGAATCTATCTTTATATAAGTTTTTATAAAATGACGGGATTTTTTAAATTTATGACGGGAAGAATGTTTTGCAGCTCAATCACATTTTTTGCTATATTTTGAAACGGGGTGAGGCATCATGTTGTCCTATCTTTCCATCAGGGTTATTTCTAGGTTAGAACGCGCCGAACGGTTAATGAAATAAGCCGAAAATTCAAGCTCTCAATTTGATTTTATAGATAAATTTTGAAATATTTTTTGGAGGCACAGTTCTTGAAATTTGGACAAACAACGACATTGATTGCTTCAGGCGGCACACTTTGCAAAAGATTCACCTTTTTGCAACATGTGCAACTGGCATAATTTTTTACCATTCCAATTGATAGCAGTAAGGGCAATCTGGTGGCTCTACGCCGCCCAACACTTCATTTTTCTGGATAGATAGAGATAGTTACTTACCTAAATTTACTGATTCCGGTGGTGTCCAGTTGCCTGAAGATTTATCACTCGATGAGTACAGTTCTGCCGGATATAATGCTCTAGCCATTTTTTCGTTTAAATATAAAGTCTAAATAAAAAAAATTTGGTTAAATAAATAAAAATTTAAACAAGAAAACATAATATTTAATCAACAATCTTACATGACTCACTAAATTAGATTAAAAATCAAAATAAACAAATGTAAAATTTCAAGAGTTCAGAACGATCATCAAAATTTAGACCATTTTTAGTAAACTTGTTATGTCTATGATACGAAAGAGTAATTAGGATCTTTTCACACAGTTTTATGCCTAGGTTTCATTTTTGTATCGTTAATGTTATTACCAAAAAGTGTCGCAAATACTTCCTTGTTTTTGTTATTTAAAATTCTCATGTTTGCAAAATGTTTAAATAATATAATTTAAATATTATTAACAAAAAAGAGTTTTTATTTATTCCTTAGAGAACCGTTAAATATTACATAATTTTGTGGGAGTGAAGTTCAGTCAGTGATATAGAGAGAAGTACAATTAGGGGGGAACTTGCCCAGAAAAAGGTTTTTTCCACACAAAAATAAGAGATCCTACTACATTAAACGTGTAATGTCTGCCTGCCTGTCGGACGATCTCGGGAACATTAGATTTAAAATGTCAGCGCTACAAAAAAAGTTGTAGGGGACGATGAGAGAAGATGATTGACACCAAAATCATCGAAATCGGGGCAAAAAAATTTTTCACTTTTTTGTTCCTTGATTATTTTACTCTAGAGTAAAATCTTTTTTCTCTACTCTAAAATAAAAAATTTTACTCTAGAATAAAAAAAGAAATTTTTCTTGCCGAGAAACGCTCGAAGAAAAGAAACGCTCGGAGAAAATAAATACTCGGGGGAGAATCGCTCAGAAGTCTTCACATCCCCCTCCGAGCGCGTTAGCGCTCGACTCCCGGTACTCTTTATAATTGGGGATTTTTTAAGGGATTTTGGTCCTCGAGGGCACTCGTCTCTGATGCCTCCTTCCCTACGCCACTGGGGGCGGAGGGTCAGACTCAAATAATATATCATACAAAATGAATCAGAACTTCTATCAAAATATTAACATCATACAAAAAGATAAACTTGATATTCGCATATATGATATGAAACACACCTTCAATCAAAAAAGCACAAAACATGACCCTAATTGCCTAAATAGGAATTTACGAAATAAACAGGTTAAAGAAAGATACATTTAGAAAATTCGCTGAATTACACGGATTTCCTAAAATATTGTTCGCTAAACTTTGATCAACGCACAGTACTTTCAAATATAAAAAACTAAAAGAGCAAATATTTAGCCTTCAACAATTCGCCTAATGCTAAATTGTTTAAAAAATTGACCGTAAAACAATTTTCTTGTTCAATGATCTGGTACATGTCAACGAAAAATCGAAAAAATTTATTAAAAAACATGTGATTATCTCTCACATGCCTTAGCACAAGTATTCCTAAGCATAATGTTCAAAAATTGTGTAAACTTTATGTATGAAAATGAATTATGTTAAAGAATAAGCGCAGAACTTTTTTCCTGGCAAGAAATACTTATGCTATTGAGCCAAAACTATGTAGTGCAACATCATAAAGACTCAGGTTCGGTACATCCTGAGCCCCCCCCGTTAAACACATCATCACCTTGTCTTGTCATCCTATCACATTTTCAAAAGAAATGTATTTAAAAAATGTAAATTAAAATTTTACATACACAACTCTACCTTAAAATCAACTACATCAAATATTTTTAGCCAACAAAAATGAGGGTTTTATAAAAACTCAAAGCAAAATAATTTGTCCAATTATAGGAATTCACGAACTTTCTAATTAACATCATACAAGAAGGTAAACTTGATCTTCGCATGATATGAATCACACCTCCGATCAAAACAGCACAAAACATGACCCAATCGTCGAAAACAAGTAACCTCGTTCCAACATTTACTTTACGCTTGCTGCTTGTCGAACAAGATGCCTCCGGGTATTCTTTTTCGAAGTCTTGAAAAAGGAAACGAGGTCATGTAATTAAGGAGAAGGTTGCAATAAGAATTCCACGATCGCGCTTATATTAAAGAAGGTGTTTACTAAAAAATGAAAACGTGTATTTTCTTAGTGAAAGGGAAATTTTCTGTGTAAAGGTCAGAAACACAAAAAAGGTCAGAGGGAAGGAGTTAAATACTCCTTTATTCTTTTCTTTTTGAGTTAAATAGACTAAGCAAAAATATTTTAAAAATTGCAAACGATCCATCCTAAAGTCTACCAAGAAAACAAATGTATAAAAAGAGAAGAACCTGTTACCGATTTTTGATTATAACTTTAAGAAAAATTTCAACACCTTATGTGTTGGATAGAATTGTGCACAGTTTTTGTTATTCATTTATCTTAATTTGGGCTTTGTTTATTCGAACTCATTCGATAAATTCGGCCAATGAGACACAAAATTGATTTCTTATATCACGTTAACGTGACAAATAAGTATACTTTCGTTTATCTAAATGAACTTTTTGTTTTCCTTAAATTCACGTTTATAACAGGACTAGGTCATGTTCTGTCTGGCTTGAATTAATGACGTCATTTTAATTTATACAGATGCGTCATTCATATAAAACAACTCAACAGCTCAAAAACAAGTTTCTATGTTATGTTTTTTGACTTTTCGAATGCAGCTTATGAGTAAGAAGTAGTGATGCATCGAAATCAAAAAAATCGAAATTGTAATTACAATGTTCTGATTTCGCGAAATCGAAATCGGGGTTGTAATTTCAAAATCGAAATTTGGGTAATCCGAAATTTCGAAGATCGACGCATCATTAGTAAAAGGTAATTTCATCGAATCAAAGATAGCGTCGAAAACTTAGAAAATAAAAGTAAATACAAATTTTAAAAACAATAGCTTAAAAATTTTTATCATGTGTTAGTTGACTAATGAATTCTTTTGTCACCGAACGGATTAATTTTTGATTTTCATTGTTATTAAGGGTTTTATTGTTCATGTAAATAAATTTAAGTTTTGTTATCTATATAAAGTTTTGTACATGATACAACTTTACGTAATAAAATTTTTCTTATGTGAACAAGTACAAATAAAGTGCAGCCCAAACATTTTTATTTGATTTTTAATTTGTTAAATACAATGTTAAATACAAAAACATCAATTCTATAAAAATTAATTTAATGCTTTTTGGAAGCAGCAATTTTTAGAACTCCATTTCTGGTCAAATGGCTATGGATAGTTTGGGCATCAACGTCGCTAGGAAGATGATAAGTTCTTGAAATTTCACGAGTTATGGTTCCAAATTGATCCGTGCGTTCTTCATGCTTGCAGTGAATGA